>JABXWE010023040.1:0-26788 GCA_014611495.1 Limonius californicus
TTTACAAATTAAACTGTTCACATTGTAATTATGTATACATAGGTCAAACAATTAGAAATTTTGACACCAGATACAAAGAACACATACGCTCATACAAATATAAACACCCAGAAAAATCTAACTACGCTAAACACTTATTAGAACACAATCATGCATTGACATCAAATAATATAATAACATTTTTACACTTCTGTGATGATAAACGTAAATTGGATATACTCGAGGCCTTTCAAATTTCAAAACACACTTTAACAAACACACCTTTAATGAATGAGCAAATTGAGCTCATAAATTCTCCGCTATTGGAAGTTTTGGAATAGAAGACCTGAACCAAGCCCGAAACCAAGATCCAGTGTGCTGTTACCCAAGCAACTATAAATGTTTACTTCATTAAATGCTTTTGATAATGACATATTGTATGTCGAAATACGTATAAAGCCAAAATAAAAATAAATACCTGTTGAAATTGCCTTTTATTATTATTAATATATAAAGCTTGTGATACAGTTACCACTACGCTCATGAAGTTTAGTAAATAGAAAACTTCCAGGTTCTCTAGTTTTCGTCGATACTCACCGGCGTTTTCGCGAATTAGGTTTGCGTACTAATAACGAACAAAACAGAAATGACAACCCAATACTAAGAAGAATTACTAACCGTATTCTTCAAGCATTCAATGAAAATCCACGACTCAGTTCTCGCAGAGCGGCTCAACAACTTAACGTATCAAATTCAAGTGTGTTACGAACATTACATGCAGAACAGAAAATCATAACATTTTCAACCTGTACAAAATTTACATCCTGGTGATGCAGAAACAAGGTTGATCTTTTGTGAGTGGGTTTTACATCAGGTAGAAAATAACCATGAATGTTTACATAAAATACTTTGGACGGATGAAGCTACATTCACGAGAACCGGAGTAGTTAATTATCACAATCTTCATGTTTGGGCACATGAAAATCCGCATGAGACTCGACCCCGCAATTTTCAAAATGAATTTAGTGTTAATGTTCGGCTCGGTGTCTTCCATAATAAAATTTATGATTCATACTTCTTACCACCAAGATTAAATTCGGCATTATTTCGTGAGTTTCTTGACACAAATATTTCAACGATGTCCTTGATGAAATGCCCATTCGCTTTAGAATAGATAGCTGGATGCAACTAGACGAAGCTCCAGCGCATTTTGGATTACAAGTACGTGAATGGTAAAATACAAATTATCCACAGCGTTGGATTAGCCGTTCAGGACCAGTACCCTGGCCCGCAAGATCGCCAGACCTCACTCTGCTCGATTATTATGTTTGGGGAAAGTTAAAAGATAAAGTATATGCAACGCCTGTTAATACAAGGGAAGAATTAATTTTAAGAATTGAAGAAGTTTGTAATGAGATGAGGCAGAACCCTTTGGAAATATCTACCGCGATTGGTTCACTGATTCGACGTTGTAGGAAATGTATCGAGGTTGACGGATTACAGTTTGAACATCTACATTATTAATTCTGCTATTTCGTATTGTAATATCATCCTAGTAACGATAGTTAAATAATAAATTCTGTTCTTTTGCATTCTTTTATTAAAACCTTAAGATGCGATATCTCCGTTAGGAAGCATTTAAGGACCCACGTTTATATAAACTTTTTACATTAATTTGGTTATTGGAACACGCTGGTGAAGTTTCCTGAAATAAATCTGGACCACCCTGTATATCAACTGGCATTAATGTTTAGTCTATAAATTTAATTTTAATACTACTTGAATTTGAAGTAGCTAATTCTACTCGTTACGGCATATTTAACACTTTATAAGCAAGAGGACGACTAGCAGAAGTGTTTATGCGTTTTTCCACTTATATAATTTGGTAGAAATGTTGATTACGTTCGGACAGCCTTGAAATAATAATTTATTCAATGTAATGGTCACAAACTGCTTTAGGTAACACGTTCTCTATAAAACGAATTAAAAATAGTTTGGTTTGTTTTAAAGATTAAACTATGTATTATAAGAATTATTTATGTAAATCAAAAATACAATTTTGAATAACTCCAGCACTGAAGATATTATTATTTTCAAAATAAGTGCTTAAATTGTTTTTAAAGTAAGTTTCTCTGTGTTACTTTCGCTAGAAACCAAACTGTAAGGACCACATGCTCAGGTAGCATACACGACAAATGGAAATTATGTCGTAGTACTGTATACATATGTCAAATAACTGACATTTTGTGATGGTAGTTCTTTACACAGGCGCCAATAAATAGTTGGTATTTAATAACGTTGAAATATCCATTTAAACTCCGAACCTGCTGACGTAATAAGAGACGTGACTCCTATTAGACCTTGAGCGGATTCTATAAAGCTTTTATTATCATCCATTACCGCAGTTTAATTCAAAATGATATCTACGCTGTTTGTAATTGGTGCTCTCTTATTATTATCTGCGGCACATACTGGTGAGTTAAATCATTTTGCAAATATGTAATGAAGTTGTAAACTTCACGCATTTCTGTTTCTGTAAACAGAATACGCTTCCCACTATAATACGCAATGGAAGGGATTTTTAAAAATAGATCAGCGGTTAATTTTCTTGGCGTTTCATAAGGTTCCGAACTGTTGCCGTGAGCGCGCGCGTACTGTACATTTTGAAAATGGGTAAAAATTATTATTGCTTGTTGGCGTTGTCGCTTTTATTTGTTCTCTTGCAAGAGGGTAAGTAAACAATTACGGAGTCCAAAAGAAATTATAATGAAAATTTGCGATTCTGTTGCGTTTTAATAGCAGGATAGTTTCGGGAAATGATGTAATACTCATTGTGTATGCATGGATCAACTGTAATCAAAATTATTTAAAAACGTACATTTGAATATTAATTAATGCTTCTGCTGTTCTTTATTTATTTTTGTTTACCTAAATACAGTCACTTCAATTTATTCCAAATTTTGAAATAATATTTATTTTCCCCAGCCGCTTACAAAGTTACCCTTGATTCGAAACTAAACATTTCTAAAATATTGATGTATAGTTGTGTTTCAACTCGACGCAATTGAAATTAGAATAGGAAAAAAACAATCTAATACTTTTCAGGATCGGCCATTCAATGTTTCCAGTGTGTGGAACAAAAGGGTGGAGATGGAATCTGTAGGGATGATAGTGGTACTAAGCATGCTTCGGTATCCTGTGCACATAGTTGTATAACACATACGATGGCGCCGTTTTCTATTGGAGGAGTAGGTAAATATCACCGTCGATGCAATATTAGCGTTATTAAAATGTCTGATATGGAGTCGCGATAGTTTATGTAATGATGATGTTTGTTTTGCAAATAAACCGATGCCGATTTTTATTTTTTCATACATTCAGAATGTATTCTAGTCGCATAGATGTTCAAATTTGCGGGTTCTATTGTAAATAGATACTTGGACCTCCAGAAATCCAAAAAAGTTTTTAAAAAATATGGGTTCGTGCGTGTGAGAACAACGCCCTATATCGCAGCAACTAGTGGAGCTCTCGTAATGAAATTTAGCTTCCTAGATACGATGAAAATTAATTGGGTCAAATGTTTCCGTGACACGATTCGAAACCGGAACGTAAATAAAACAGAATTTTGGGCGTGAATTTATCCGAAAAGGAGTTTTCAACATCGTAGTGAGAAGTTCTGCACGACATCTGAATTCAAATGCCATATTTGTACAGAACTCCTTGGGAAAACATTAAAGCTGCGTCGATTTTTGAAAATTAACTCCTTGGAACATATTTTCTAAATTATTATTTTTGAAAATTAACAGTACATTCAAAATGTTGTTTATACCTATTAACGCATTTATCAACTGAAAACCATTTCTAACCTTAAAAAAATGAAAAAACAATATTCACTGTCTAGAAAATGAAAATTCGTACAAATATCATTTTTGTGGAAAACCATATTAGACCATATTAACGGGCATTTCATGTGCTAAAATATACTTTCCAGCATCCTCAAAAGTTATTTAATCGCTTAAAAAATTAGTTTGCTCAATAATCGTAAAAGGACCAAAATAATAGTTCTTGTCATTAAGATAATTATCCCACACATGATTTTAATATTAATTTGATTTTCGCTATTACACGAATATTTAAAGATTTTTTCACTTTTAGTTCAAACGTATTTACGGATGGTTAAATGAATAACCCTTTGAAAATCCGAACACTGTTGTATTCTGCATTTTACGTCATTAAAGTTGGATATATATTTTTAATATGTAAGTGCTTACAACGTGTATTTATTGTAATCTGCTAGAACTTTAATTACTATACTTTCTTTGGTATGAGATATACACTGAGTTTCAAAAGTCGCGTCTTCTGCTTAATTATTTGAAATATATGCTTAACTTCAAAGAACTAAAAGTTATATCAGTCGATAAACTCGCAAATGCTACTTCTTAAGTTAGTACAAATTTTTAATATTATGAAAACTTCCCATCAACTGTGAAATTCATTTGAAATTGCTCTTCTTACAACATTTTCAACTGCAAACTCAGGGTATTGAAGTTATTACGGAATTCGAAATATAAGTAGAAGTAACCTGGAGAAATATATTATTTAATATGCTGCTATAAACTTTTCTTTTTTAGAGACCGGTGAAATGATTGCAAGACTTTGCACGGATCCAAGTTACTGTCAAATTGGTACCTCCTTTATGGAACAGAAAGTGGGCCTCAAAACTATATCATGTACTTCATGCCAATCAAGTTACTGCAACTCGGCTTCCACAGCAATTCCTTCTTTTATCCTTGTTGCCATATTAGCTTTAAAATATTATTTTTTTTAACAGCTCTTTATTAATGGTTTAACATTGATACTTACAGTTTTTTAGTACTTATTGTTGTTTTTGTTTTGTTGAAGTAATTCTATGTAACTACTAAAAATAAATGTATTTTGTAACGTCTGATTTTCATTAATGTCCTGCAGAGATGGTAAACGCCCGAAATATGTTTTCGTTTATAGGTGTCTGTGATGCAATATCACACACACTTGTGACGTAACGCCCGAGGAGGAAACAGTTCTGTTAAAAATAGCATGAAATTTAAATTGGCTACCCTGGCACCTCAGTGTGGTCTGAAATCTAAAATGAGTAACGTTCAGTTTCAGCTTGTGTTTGTTACTTTACTCCTTTCGGGGTTTAATTCAGGTGAGTAGGTCAATTTTTCTTTTTTTTTTTTGATTTTAGTGATAGCTATTTAATTGAACTTTGAAAGTGATACTAAATATGGGCTATTACCAGCTTGAATTTTGAAAAAGAAATACTAGGGGTAAGTAGCTTCTAATCAAAACAAACAATTGTGGAATTTTTGGTGGATGTACATGCGGCAAAAATTATTTTCTTCTAAACTTTTATGGCTATCTAAATACATCTACAGCAGTTATTAAGGTCAAACTATTTAAGAGACTTAATAAATTAATCTTCTAGTTTCCTAATGAATAAGCTGCAGTAGTATGAAAATGTCCAGTAATGCACATTCAAAGTTAGTATATAAATTAATATGTATAACAATAATTATGTAAATGTGCCAACGATAGCAGATATGGGCTATGAATGTTACCAAGACAGCTATCCGGATTGTTGGTCAACAATGTTCAGGGCTGTGTCAATTTAGCTACTATTCGTACACAAAACTCGTGTCCTGTCAAATTACCTTGAACTCGTTTAGGATTATATTTTGTAGCTTCAATTTTTCTATTTTGATAGTACACTTTAGCATGGAATTTCTAGAATTCGCCCTATTTAGTTTATTAAAGGTGCAACGAATTAATTTTGACTTTCTCATACTGCAAGTAGTATAGATAAGCTTTGATTTCGTTTGAATTCGTACTTGAGATCATAACGGAAATATTCGTTTTGAAGACCTAAGTATAAAAAAACCGGTTTTCCCAAAATATCTAATAATGGACATATGTGTGTGCCTACAACCAACGACGGTATCTCTAAAGAGCTTCAGAAGCGGAAACAGGGAAGTATTTTTCTCGCAGTACAAAATTGTATCCGAAATTTTAAAACTATAATGGGAGAGACGAATCGAATACAAATCTAGTTATTCTTAATTAGACTTTAAAACTTTAAGCCATTAGGATTTTTATAAATTCGGAATGTTAACTTATCCACTTGAAACCTTTAATTCAATTGACATAAACTATGAGCTATTTAATAACCCTAAAGCATACGATTTTGAAATATTTCCAAAATTATTTCTTATCTATTAAGAAAGTCCGTCCCTGAGGTCTTCCAGGAAGTTTAAAAAATTTCGCTATTACAAATCCGATTAACTATCAGACATAATGCAATAATAATTTAAACGTTTTATAAGGAATATTTTTTGAAAAAAATTGTAACTAAAGACATTTATAGCGAACCTGCTTATAACGAACCGCCGTAGATAGCGAACTATTGTCAAAATTCACACCAATCTGCCCATAAGATTCTTTATAGATATCCTTGCGTATAACGAACCCGTAAAAATCGAACTTTCGTATATAATCTTTCACAAAATTGTTCCGTCCATGGAGATTTTTTCGCAAAAATTCCTAAAATATATTTTTGAATATGGGTGTATACATAAACGCTCTTACATTTATTAACGGAGATGTTTAGGTAATTATTTTCCTTAGAAAAATACAAAAATTGTTTCTAGTTTCGGCATTTTTGAATTGTAAAAGGGTGAGAACGTTTTTATGAAATTATTAAAGGAGACGTTTAGATTTAATTCCTTCTCTTGGAAAAATAACTTTTTCAAACTTACCAGATGGTTTCGGTTTTCAACTATAGAAGGATGAAGATGTCTAGTTGGGTTTTCCAAAATTACTTACCCTTAGGTAAAAAAGTGTGTCTAGTTGCACTTTTAATGTATGCTTCCTGGTGACCAGATCAAAATGGAGAATTTAAAAAACAAGTTATTTTGCACTTTTATTATGTATTGATGTGCTATGTAAATAAATACACACAACCAAACGGATATGGAATCACCCGATATTTCTTACTAATAAGAAATTTATGAAAACTTGTTATGCAGATAAGAGAGAGATAAAGGTTTTTGTTTGTAATAACATTTTTGTAAATTTCGTTATTTATGCCCAATTGTAAAATGGAAATGTCAGAGTAAATTTAACTTTGTGTTCAAAATAGGTAATATGCCCTACGTAGGTTTGTCAGATGTTCAGAGGGGAAGAATGGTTGCTCTTGTTGAGCAGGGAATGGCCCAAAGGCAAATCGCAGCAACGGTGGGCGTCCCGCAGGGCGTTGTTTCAAAAACCTATGCAAGATTTTTTGAATTGGAAACCCTCAAGAACAGGCCTAGACAAAGTCGTCGCAGAGTAACAACTATAGTTCTTACGATGAGCATTTTTCAGTTTCGGATTAGCGCTTTATTTGCACAGCACAAACTGAACGCATTTCTGTCTTTGTTAATTGCGTGCAGATTCATATTTCCAACAAAGACGGATGTCGTAGTGACATCTGCGAACGAAACAAGGCCAACACTGTACGTGTGACGTATTCTGTCGGCTGACACGTTTAGTAGAAAGAAACAGAGATACTTGAAGTGTCGCGCAGCCAAACGTCACTACTTAAATCTGTTTCCAGCGGTATTTAAAATGTTTTGGAGGTTTATATGGCAATATTTTATTTTCTAAAGTTACCTAATAGTTTTTATTTAAATTTGTTTATTGCTGAAATTTATTTTATACAACCTTTGTTTCTGCTGGGAAATAGTTCTGTAGATATCCCGTTTTGTTTTGGTTTGTGGAAATTGGTATTAAGAGGTTGAAGATAAGTTAATAGCATTTTTATTATACAGCCATTAAAAGGTAATTAAAGGTATTAAATAAATGATATAACAGGCGTAAACAGTATGAGTAAAATATACAATAATTTAATAACGAAACTGTACATTGAATACCACCAAGAGCAACTAAATTAAATATAACACTATGTAATTTCGTTTAGATCAGAATCTGAAACATCACTAAAGAAGTCTTCATCGCTATCATCACCATTGTTAATAGTTATCACTAGTGGTTCAATTTCGTCTAATTTTAGTTCGCGTGACCACCATTCATTTATAGTTTTCTCCGTGTGCTGAACGGTTTTTTCACACGTTGCACTGGTACATTGTTCAAGGGATTCGTTCCAGATTGCTAAACCACTGCTTACACAGTATCCATCTCGTCCAATGTGTTTGTCATAATACGACTTGCATATACCCCATATATTTTCGATGACGTTGAAGTGGCAATGGTATGGTGGTAATCGTGTGTTTCAAATTTTGTTGTACTGTTTTTAAAGTGACTGGCTTTTTTTCAACGTACATTCTGTACACTCTATCTCTAACTGTCATTTTTAATGTTTCGGGCATATCTTCAGTTTTTAACTTTTTTCTGGAGCTGTGCACTTTTTTTATTAATGGCAGGTTGTCTTTCCTTTGCTGTACTATTTTCCGTATGGTGGGTAAATTTATTTTTAATGCATCTGCAACTCGTTCCCGAACCGCTACAACGTCGCGTAATGGGCCAAAATTATCTTTTTCGCGTAAAGTAATCGAATAGATTTAAAACAAACTGTTGTCAGTGCGCATTCAAAAAATTTCAGGACATTTCCAACAGCATTTTCTTTTTAGAATAGCTAAGCACCAACTAACATGCAATGTTGAACTGGCTAAGTACAATCGTGTTTTCAAGCGAATGATCAAACAGTAATATCGCTTCCGAAGAGGGCGAAGATATTTTATAAAATTAAAAACTAAACCTTAGAACAAGAAACTTCCCATGCTATTGCCAGCTAACAAATCTCACGCAAATCTATACCGTGCGTGCGCAAAGAAGCCGCACATGGCCCAATAACTAAATTATTGCCAGCACTAACAGTAATGTGGTCAGAAGAGTGGACCTTCACGTGAGATAGTTTCTTGTTGTTTCGACAGGAGGCCACAGCCCTTCGGTCCACGTGTGTCGGCAAACTCAAACACATAAACATAAATGCAATATGCAAATGTAATATTATTGTTGGGAACCGAACAATGGCTGTATAACAAAAATGCTATTAACTTATCTTCAACCTCTTTACCATACCAATTTCCACAAACCAAAACAAACCAGAACATCTACAGACCTATTTCCCAGTAAAAACAAAGGTTCCCAAAGTGTATAAAATAAATTTTAGCAATAAACAACATTGTAAATAAAAACTCTTAGGCAACTTTATAAAATAAAATATTACTGTATAAACCTCCAAAACATTTTAAATACCGCTGGAAACAGATTTAAGTAGTGATGTCTGCCTACATCTACGCCACATTCTTCAAGTATCCCTGTTTCTTTCTACTAAACGTGTCAGCCGACAGAATACGTCACACGTACAGTGTTGGTCTTGTTTCGTTCGCAGATGTCACTACGACATACGTCTTTGTCGAAAATATGAATCTGCAAGCAACTAACAAAGACAGAAATGCGTTCAGTTTGTGCTGTGCAAATACAGCGCTAATCCGAAACTGCTCATCGTAAGAACTATAGTGATCGACAAGACTGATTTTTAATTAAAATAGCTAGAAGAAACCCAACGCCTTCTCATTCGGAGCTCCAAAGGCAACTGTTGCAGGCTACAGGTGTAGGTATTTCAGTTGAAACAACACGAAAGGGACTTCGTGCCGGAAATTTATTTAGCAGGAGATAGTTAAGGATTCCCGAGTTATCCAGGCAGAACAAAATTGATTGGATAAATTGGTATCTGGAACACCAGAACTAGGTAATTGAGGATTGGCAAAATATCCTTTTTACAGATGAAACCAGAATTAGTCTGAGATCAGATGACCGTCGAATTCGGGTTTTAAAAGGTCGAAGCGGACAGGCTGTTGCCATATCTGTAACAATATATAAAGGAGTAACTGTAATGTTTTGGGGAGGTATTATGATGGGAGCAAAAACTCCTTTGCGTCCCTTACAGCAAAGTTTAACCGCTCGCCGGTATGTCGATTTGGTGCTAGAACCCATAGTTGGACCGTGGAGAGGAGCAATGGGAAATATTTTCATACTTATGCATGATAATGCCCCTTCACATACCAGCAAAGTTGTCATAGACTTTCTGGAAACAGAACATGTCACTGTTGTGAGACGGCTTACCTGCTCACCTGATATTAATCCCATTGATCATGTGTGGGACTTCATTAAAAAATGGATTAGAGCTCGAAAGGATAATCCAGGAAATGTGGATCAGTTCATTCAAGACGCTCTAGAGGAATGGGCAAACATACCTCAAGAACAAGTTGACAATTTGTTTAGAAGAATTCCCCGAGTGAAGATTGTATTAGGGCTAGAGGTGGCAACACTGACTGCTAAAGTGAAAAACAATTTTTATTTTTCTTTAATCAACCATTCCAGTTCTTTAATTTTTACATTTTTAGTGCGTTTTTGTTAATTTCAAGCATTTGCTACATTTTTTATATTGTTAATAATTAAACTGGTTTAGTATAAAGTGCCTCTCACTTTCCATTAACAAAATGTCAGTAGTACTTAACAAAGGGACCTCGGTGGAGTAGTGTGAATACGCGCTGCCACTCGAGGTCACAGGGAATTTCGGTCCGATAGGTCAAGGTTTCGAATCTCGACTGGGGCGACCGCATTTCGCTTAGTTAACTTTAGGGTGCAAGTTGCACGAATGTTTAGGGTGTAAGGAACGCCCGCGCACCCTGAAGTAATTCGTAAGCGGTTGGGGGGCGGGGCGGTAGTATGAATGAATGAGAAAAAAAAGTAGTACTTAACAAAATCGGAAATACTGGGTGATTTCATATAAGTTTGGTTGTGTGTACATATTAAATGGAATCTTTTTCTTACATCGGTTATTACGAACTGTGGATATAACGAACTCTGTTTGGTGATCCTTCGCGATTCCAATTGTAATTGTAAAAATTCCACACTTTCAACATTTTTGATATTTAAAATAAGATATTTCCGGTAGCCACCTACAAGTAATGAATAAAGATTTGAAAGATTGATAAAATTGTTGTTTATGTATTGGTAAAGCTTTCTGAAGTCTTTTAGAAATGTCACCTGTAAAATGTAAAGCAATATCTAACTTATGAATCATTGTAAAGCTAATTTCACGTAAACTTATAATAAAAATTAGAAAATTAGAAATTTGAAAATGATAACTTAAATATCACTTTCGGTAATACCGGAAGTGATAAGAACATCCTATAAATATCCGGTGTATGCATTCTAGTTCTACATCTCCTACTAATTCTCGTCGATTGTTGTCTCTTTCCGTTTGTTCTATACATATACCTTCTTGTTCATTCTCTGTTTCTGTTTATATTTTGCAGCTCGATTATTTCTGTGCTATCACGTCCCCCTTCTATTACCTCTTATTCAAATTCTTATTTTTTTCTTTATCATTTTCTGCTTTAGGTCTCTTCGTGAGTCGTCTCATATTTTTTGTATCTCTTCCTATCCTTTTTTCCATTGTTAGCTACCTAATCTTAAGTTTCTACGTCATCTACTCTTTAGCATTTTGTAATTATTCACTTCTTATATCTTTTCCTTTTCGCCCCATTGTTATAGTACAGCTCAATTCTCGCTTCTTGCTAAGTTCTTTCTCGCATTTTTTCTATTTCTACCTATCATTACCCGACTTTCTAGTAATTCTCTCTTCTTTCTATATGTTTGAAGTAACTTACATTGAAATTTTCTCGTTTCTACTGTATCTCTGTTGGTTAATTGTGATTCCTATATAATCCTATATATCGTATGTAAATTCACTCTCTGCAACAGCCTTCCTCCTCGTCATCTCTTCCAATATGCTTTTCTACCGCTGCTGTTTTGCCAGGTTCTTTACATGTTCTTCATTACGCTTCTCTCTTCTGATTCCTTATCGTAGTTTGCTTGCTTTTTTGTTTCTCTGAATTGGCTTGAGTTTTTATGTTTATCCTGGTCTTTTCGTCTCTGTTAAATGCCGTATCTTAATTTTCATTGTGATGTCTCCTGGTTTTTTTAGTTTAACCTTTCACTATATGTTTTGTGTCGTCTTGCCTTTATAACTCTCGATTTTGTATAGTTTACTACCTTCTTTTGTCTTTTTAATTGTATGTCTATTTCTAAATAACCTCTTCTGGCATTCTTATCTATTTGTAGTATCTAGCCACCGTTTTGTGGTGTCCCATTGTTGTGTTTCCCGCTGTGTTTTTGTATCCACGGGCATTTTTATACTTGCAGACTTTCCTTCTCATTTAGTTGTTTTTGTCTCTCTACACTTTTTTCTTTGTTCACTATATTAAATTGTTCTTTCCTATGCATTGTTTTCATTTCATTTCTCCAGATCTTTAAATCTTTATTTTTGTAATTCTATCTAATTTGTTTTTTTGTTCCTGCATTACTTTTGATTCCTTACTAGTTTTTTCTCGGACTTTTTAACTACACCTAGTGACTATAACAATTATTGTTAACTGATTCCCCTTGTACTTCCTCGTTGCTTTAAGCTCTCCATATTTTTTTGTATCAACCTCCAATTTGTATAAGTTTGTGCCTTAGCTTATATTTCTGTATCTTACTCCAAACCTACCTACTATAACTTTTCCCTGAATGTACTAATTATAAAGATCTTGTCTGCAACTCAGCACACACAATTTCCCAATCCGGTTTGCAACCGTGGTGTCTTAATGCTAAAAACCTTCTCTGGAATTTCTGTTGTTCGGATTTGACGTTAATTCCCCCGTGTTTCTACCTTAGCGCTGACGTGAAACATGTGCCAGAGAAGAGGCCGATGCCCAGCAGTTAGACGAAACGGCTGTCAATGATGCTGATGGCTAATTATGACTTTTTCTTTATTTTCTCTGTTATAAACTTCTTCATGAGCTTGCTCCATAACACATCTTTAAAACCTTCCTTGTTTCTTTCCATCATTTTTTTTATCTTCTTCGTCTCTCGTAGTTTACATGATTTTTCATCAGTTTTTGCCTCTTGTTTGTGCTCATCGTTTCCGCTTCACTCCATTGCATTTCCTGGTATTACTCTTTACAATTTCAGACAACTGAATATTTTAAAGTTTATGTAGACTTTCTATAAGTATACATAGTTATTTTTATAAATGTTGAGGAAGTACTAATAGTTAAAAATGTATTTAATGTTTCACATATCTTAACTAAGGTACAAATTTAAATATAATATTATTTATGCGCTTTTGTTTTCTTACAATTTTATGCTCTTCTGCATTGAATATGTACCGAATTAATTTACTGTTTAGGATTCTGCCTGCAGTGTTACTTCTGTACAGAATTTCTTGCAACAAGTACAGGAGTATGCAACTTTCCTTCAAACAAAACTACCCCTAACAGTATTAAGACCTGTTCGCTCGGACAAGTATGTGTAAAACATATAACCCCTTCATTGCGTAAGTAAATTTACATTACTTATACATCCAGAAATTTAAACATTTTTCATTCTTCCAGCTGCCACACCCGAAAAAGTAATTAGAGATTGCGGTTATCCAAATTATTGCGAAACAACCGCAAAAGCAACGGACGAAAGATACCATGGCTCCTCAGAACACTGCTCTACATGTGAAGAAATGTTCTGTAACTCTTCTACTACCATGACGACTTCCTTCATTATTATTATATTCAGTATTTTTATTTCTTATACTTTCAAAATAGCGAAAATACGATTCTGTACTTAAAATATGTGCTGTAGTATTCACCGTAAACTTTACATGTACATAATAAAGCTATTTTTCTATTGTTAAGTATTTTAGCATGAATGTGGTTATGAAATAAAACGAACAATAATTAAAATTGTATTAAATTTATTCACAATTAGTTAGTATCCAGGACAGTTTTAATATATCTTTGACGTTGTGATAAGTAAATAATAATAAAAGTGGTGGTAAGTTACTTAATATTTTTGCAGCCGTTTGGATCACTATCTATCTACTAGCCTTATCTTGGGTGACCCTGTATTCACAGAAAACCGACGCAGTTCTTTAATCATTTTCAGTTTTTGAACATTACATAAATATTATATTTAGAGTTTTTACAATTTTTATGAGATTCTCCATAGAACTACGATGTTAAAAATTTTTGCCTGCATTTATCGTTAAAAAGCTGTGTGTAAGGAGAACCAATCTGAGTAAATAGTACTCCATCTAGACTCAGGAATTGATTTTCAGGTTCTCTAAAGGGATTTTATTGTATAAAGTAATTGTGAAGGTAGACATTTTTTTTTTGTTTAAGTAGGGAAAAAATGGGAATATATGTATAATGCCAACAGAGGAAATAGAAAAACTGTATTGTCTGCAAAAATTGTCTCAATAACGTTTACGTTTAACACCTACTATTTTTATTGAGCCAAAATTAGATTGCCAACAATTTATCATTATCTACTAGTATTGCTTAACAACCAGTAATTGCTAACACAGACTATACCATTTTGAATAAAATTCATATTCCGAATCTCTCCAAATGGAACTAAGCACCCAATTAATGCAAATAGTTATTCAGCAACATCAAAACTGTGGAAAATGAGAACAATACATAGTCACTAACAACCTGCTCCTAGCAGAGTAGGTGCAGTTGTACTGTTTTTAGTGTAGCAAATCGCAAAAACTCTCTTTTTACCTAATCTAATTCAGAAAAATAGTGCAATTCTTTTTTAAAAAACATTATGGATATATCAGTGTCCATTACATAGACCGCAACAAACTGACCAGGATTTCTTGTAATCTATAATTTAAAAGTTTTAACACGCCTGCAATTAATGTTCCTATCCTAGTAATTGTATTTTTAAAGTATGATATCAGCATTAACATGTATACGTCATCCTCCTAGAGAGTTTAAGGTTACTCCGTAATTATGTAATACGTAGGTTTATTTATTCAAAACGATGGTTTCTACATTTAGTAGTATACGTATATAACCGCACGTGCGTAGCTTTATTTACATAAATGTATTTGAAGAGTGCTGCCCTCTGTGGTTATAATGATACGTCGGATAGGCGGAGATAGTTTGAAGTATGTTACTCAGTTTTAGTATGACAAGTTGCCTAATCTACAGGCACGTTTATTCACAAAAACCCTTGGAAAACTCGCCAGATGGACCTCATTAGCTTAATTACTTACAATAGAAAGGCCGTAACTGGAAAAAATTAAAACACTAATATTTTAAAATTATACTGTTGTTTTAATATTAACATAATTTTACACTGTGATGAAATATATAAAAAAATTCTATGACAGTTCTATTTTAATTTTCAATTGTATTACTGGAAAACGTTTATAATAAAATTCTTTTATACGTACTTAATTACAAAATAATGTGAACATTTGTATGTATTAATACATACATTGTATATGTATTAATATATACATTGTATATGTATACGGTTGTCTATAATTGTGCATTGCAGAATGTCATGTCCACGTGCAACTACATGTGATGCTTTAATTGTGTTACGAATAAAAGCCCTGACCTTCATAAAAAATAGCTTAACACAACGATGCAGACAATATGGTATGGCAGTAGAAATGAAAACATGTAATTTCAATGGAATAATTACGAACCATTGATGTTACATGAACTGAGGCATGGAAAAGCTTTATATTTACTGATTGTGTTTTTGTTAAACATGAAAATAAAAAAATGTATGTAATATTATTTTGTATCGCCGGCATCAGCGCCGAGCACATAACTTAAGAATGTATAGGGGAAAGGGTGGATGAATCAACCACTTTTTAATTGTTTGTTTATATTTTCAAATCGAAATGACTTTAGGCTTTCGGGTTTGCTTCAATTATTAGAGCGTTCTTTTGTGGTAATTTCCAAATGCTCACAATCACAGGATTCATTTCAGTTGTTGTTGATTTAGCAATTTTATGCCTAAGTGTCATTTGGTTGAATCTACCCCAATGGTGAGGTGCCGGACTCAATTTCTTGGCATTTGTGCTGATTATGCTCTGGAACATGAAACAAACAGAAGTGCAAAAGCAATTAAAATTACACAGAAAATTTTTTCTTTGATAAATTTGGACTTTGGGGCAACATTGGCCCAGGGCTAAAGTTGCCCCAAAACCACCATACAAATGTACTTAAAATGTAGATCATAACATAACTGCACGACTTATAATATTCCGTTAAAATCATTCATACTCCTTCTTGCTGACTAAATACAGAAGTCAAATAACTACTTACCAAACTTTAAGACGATTGTGGCTTTCCACACGCACAAAAGTTTGCAGACTTCAAAAACACCTGTTGTAACCAATAATAATAAAAAACGACAGTGCTGACACCACAATATTTTTTTTTAAGTTCTCTGACTACTCAGGTTGTTAGCTAATATAGCCAACTACACTTGCACAACGTTACTACTATTCTTCTGGGCATAGAAATCCTAATATAACAATAGAAATCTTTTTTTTCGTTTGGGCTAAAGTTGACCTTAAGGGCCAACGAAACCCCATTCTACGGTAGCTATGTCATCAATTACAGGGAAAACAAATGAATTTGAGACATTTCTTCGCCTAAGAAATTGCACTTCATAGTCATTTAAATTTTTACCCATTACCTTTCCCATATAGAACAGTTCTGATGTCTTTATACAAAATTTCACGATGACAAAGTCTTGAACTTGTATAACACAGGTTTCATCATTCAATACAGGGAAGTCATCAAGTGAATCATCATAGTCGGAGTCTTCCAAATGTACAGATATATCCAACTCTCTTGAAGAACTTATACGAGGTTCCTCTTGACACACTTGCCTTTTAACTGCTATTTTATTCAAGAAATTCTTTTTCAAGGATAGTTTTCTTGATGTTTCCTTTTCTAGATTTTCTTTTTCAATAAGTTCGAGAGTTGATGTGTAGATTTCAGACTTTGATTGTCATTTTCTTTTGCAAGCCTTTGTTTGTTCAATAAGCTTAGGGTAAGGTCGAAGCATTTCTAGTGAGATGTTTTTTGTGGCTTCATTATTCTCTGAAGTCCTGGACGTATTTGGTAAATTCTCTTTTTCTGCGTGATTTTCAAGCATATCACTTTCCACATGTTTTGATGTGCCTGTTCCATCATTAAACACACTGTTCTCAGTGATTCGAACAGTGCTTGGTGTGGTGCAAAGTCTTCGTCAGAAAACGCAAGCCTATTGATAGGCCACAACCCGGGTTTTTTAAATCCATTCACTATATTTTGCATTGAAAATGCCTTGAAGTATGCATTTTTAGTCAGCGCCCCAATATTTTTGATAGTAATTACCCTTCCAGGGTGCGAAAGCATCCAATCATCAAATGTTACTGCCAGTGCCGTCTTAAAAGCATCATAAACCCCTACATCTAGTGGCTGCAGGCGATGTGTAGTGTGGAGTGGAAATGACAGAAGTGTTATTCCGGTTTTCCGACAAAGTTTAATCGCCTCTACGGATGTATGAGATTCGTGATTGTACACTGTATTTATTCTAAAATTCCCGTTTCTTGTTGGTATCCATTTCTGCGCCAGAATCATCATCATCAGAGCTTATCTTGTTCATTATTTTTAAATAATTTTGGCAAACATGCTCTGAAGTGTATTGCGATTTATGCCATGTAATCTGCTGCCTCTCTAGTACTGGAAAATTTTCTAATACATTCTTTAATAGCTTTCTTCATCATAGTTTCATCAATATCTACCCTGCCTGTCTCGCGAACGTATTTACGCGGCATCTAAAGCATGTTTTACGTGTGAATTATTGATATTCAGCCATTATGGGGTACATGCAACCACTGGTTGGCTGTTTTCTAAATATTGTGATTACTGGAGATAGGACACTTAAACACGCGACACATAATCATAGGTCATTTAATCACAGACAGTTAAACACGCCGACACTTAATCACACGATCATTTAAGCACACAGACATATAAACACTGAGACACATAATCACAGGGACATATAAACAGTAAACACATAGTCACATTGTATTTGAAGTGAATTCTTATCTTACTTTTATATGAAAAAAAAGTTTTAGACAGCTTTTAGTTGATCGCAAACATGGTAATATGCAAAACAAAGTTCGTTTGCGTTAGATAAGAGACACAACATTTTTTCTGTACGTAATCTACACTTTCACTAAATATGATCCTTAATGTTATATATTATGTGTATAATTATTATTTATATCCATTAATTGCCATAAAGCTGCATTTACCCTAATTTCTTTTATTTTAGTTTTACTGCAGTCATACAAGAATTCAAATTCAATGTTTATATACGCCTGTGACACTATGTGTTTATATGTCCCAGTGATTATCTGCCTCAGCGTTTAAATGTCTATGTGTTTAAATGCCCGCGTGATTAAGTGTCGGCGTATTTAACTGTCCGTGATTAAATGACCTATGATTATGTGTGGCGTGTTTAAGTGTCCGGACACCGTGATTACTAGCCCCCTCATCTAATAAATTATGTTTATGATTATGCCTTTCCAAGACCCGAGACTCGTTGCAGAGCGGTGTTTTTAGGTAAGATTTAGGAAAATAGGATAGTGGGTGCGAAACCACCGAAGGGATGGCTTCTCAGACGGGTTCAGAGTTCGCGCGTTCGGTATAAGTGAATTAACAGTATATGTGTGTTGCTTAGTTGATAAATGCACTGAAGTCATGTACACCTATACAGTGGGTTTGAGCGAGACGAGTAGTTGTTGATTGAAGCTGTAGATAACGCTTTTGCTTATGTAGTACTGTTGAGATAGTACTGTTAGTAATTGTAATTACTGTGTTAGTATGATTGAGACCTCTGGTACTATGCTTGGGGGGGGGGGGGAGCTAGCGAGCTCTCCAAGGTTCCTGGGGGTTGTGTACCCGCGCAGGATTCCGTTTTAAGCTGTTCAATGCTTGGAAGGGTCTACACTCGACTTGACCTCGACCTGATTGACCAGCCAGTGATCTCTGCATTGCACTTTACAGAGTGGTCGTCTGTGGAGAACCTGTCTCTCACTCTTTTCCTTATGAGGCATGTACGGCGGTCAGCGGAAGTCTTTTGGTGATCGCAATGACATGGGGGAACTGAACCCATTGACCGGTAGTAACATTCGATTACCCGGTACCCGTTACAGGTTAGGTACATCAGTCACGATCTACTAAAGACGGCCCTGTCAAGAACACCTCACCCTGAACGAGAACCACTAGGTACGGTCCTGTCATGGTGCCAAAGGTGAGCTACTAGATGCGACGCGGGATCCTACGGGGAGACACCCGATCCCCTGTAAGTAGAAATGTAGAAGTTGCAACGCTAATGTCTTCTTCTTCCTTCCTATGGTTCCAAGGGAACAAAGGGCGTCTTGCGACGTTTCCATGGCTGGCTTATATAAGTACAAGCTGTGTGTTTATTTATCTTAATCACCTTAGTTTAATAATCACATTTGTTTAATAAGGTCTTTCCATCTGGTTTTATCTTGGGCGGTCATTTTGATTTCATTCCATCTTTGATTTGTCTTTCTGTCGATCTTTTCCAGGTGTTGTTTGGTCTCCCCGGAGTTCTGTTACCTCTAACGTTGTAATCTAGTGCTTGTCTTGTAATGTCCTCGTTTGGTTTCCGTAATGTGTGACCTATCCATTGCCATTTTCTTTTCTTGATTGTACTTTCAATTGGTTCTTGTTGTGTGAGGGTCCATAAATCAGTATTTGAAATTACATTGGGCCAGTAGATATTTGTAATTCTTCTCAGACATCAGTTGACAAATGTTTGAATTTCCTGCATTTGCATCCTATTTGTTGACCATGACTCACACCCGTATAACAACACACTTTTCACATTAGAGTTAAATATCCTTAATTTCGTTTGCCTGTACATTTGGTTCGATATCCATTTTCTTTTGATACTATACTGCCTAGGTACATCATTTGATCAGTATTATCCACCGTTTTGTTATCTATTTCTATGATGTTTTCATTCTTTTCATTTATACTGAGAATTTTTGTTTTATTCCAATTAATATTTAGTCCTATTTCTTTCGCTGTTGTCTGTAGTGATTCCAGTTTAGCTTGCATATGTTTTATTTTCTCGTTTATTTGACATACGTCGTCTGCAAATTCCAACTCTTCCAGGAACTGTCCAAATCGCCATATTAGTCAATTTTTGTTTTTCATTGTCTTCTTCATTAGCCAATCTGTTACAATAAGGAATAGTAGTGGCGATAGGATGCAACCTTGTCTGACTCCTGTAACTCCTGTTTCAACGGTAAACTTTTCTGTTATGGTATGGTTATATCGTAGTCTAGCCCCATAATCCTTGTAAAGTAATTTGATGATCCTTATTATCTTGTCTGGTATACCAAAGTCCTCTAATATCTTCCACATCTGCAATCTTATTATCCTGTCGAATGCCCTTTCGAAATCTAGAAACATAGATGTAGTTCTTTATTCGATTCTATGCTTTCTTCGATAATTATTCTGAGGGTACATGTATGGTCAATATACGAGCGGCGGGGCCTGAATCCTGCTTGGTTTGGACGCAAGTGGCAGTCAACTTCATCTTTCATTCTTTGTAATATTATCCTGGTTAGTATCTTACAAGTTGAATTTAGTAGCGTTATTGCTCTCCAGTTGCCACAATGCGTCTTGTCCCCTTTCTTTGCCAGTTTTATATATAATCCTGCATTCCATTCTTTCAGGATTTGTTCTTCACTCCAGATTTTGTTTAATAAGCAGTGCAGTATTTTAGTAGTTGTTTCTTCTCCCGCTTTAATTAATTCGCCCGGTATATTATCTAGCCCTGCTGTTTTATCATTCTTTAACATTTGACAGCATTTCTTATCTCTGTTTCTGTGATTTCTGAGATGTCAAAGTTAAGTTCAATCTTTTCTGCTTCAGCGTCTTCTCTTCTTATGTCCTCTATGGTTATTTCTTGGTTTGTGTATATCTCTTTTAAATATTCAATCCATCTATTAACAATTTCTGTGTCATTGGTAAGTAATTTACCTTTTTTATCTCTTAGTTGTGTAGATGGGAAGTTTTTCCTACCTGACAGCTTGCGTGTAATTTCGTATAACGTTTTCATATCATTGAGACTTGCTGCTTGTTCTGCTTTATTTAGGAATTCTTCCTGGAATGTTCTTTTGTTTTTTCTTGCACTTTTTATCTGTTTGTCTTTTTCCCAATATGCTCTATCCAATTCTTCTTTGTCTTTCCGATCTGCTGCGAGTATTTTTTGTTTAATAGTTTTTCTTTCTTCTATTTTGGTTCGGGTGTCTTTTGAGACCCATTGCTTTCGTTTCTCCCTGTACACGACTACCGTTTCATTCGCTGATTCCCTCATGATGTCCTTATATCTTTCCCATAACCTTTCGATTGGCATCTGTTCTATATCTTGTATGCTCACATATTTATTTTTTATTTTCACCTGGAATTGCTTCTTTATTTCACAATCTTGCATAAGCCACTTTGTATTATAATTAATTCTTTTCCATTCTTTCCTGTCGTTTTTCTTTAACTTAATTCGAAGTTTTACTTTAACTAACGCATGCTCTGATCCAATATCTGCACCTCTCATAGCCCTTACATCATTTCCTGTCTATTCGCATGGTCTATCTAGTTCTCGTATCTACCTCCGGGAGAAGTCCATGTTACCTTATGGATCGCTTTGTGATTAAATAGGCTACCGTCTATAATTAGATTGTTAGTAGCGCAGAAATTTACGAACTGTTCACCTTTTTCGTTCATTTTCCCCACTCCTTCTTTGCCCATTACTTTTTCTCTGCCAATATTTTCTTTCCCAATTTTTGCATTGATATCACCCATTAGGATCTTTATGTCTCTTTTATATGTTTTCGTTACATTATCGTAGACTTTTTGTAGCTCGTCGTAAAATATGTCTTTTTGTTCTTGTGTGGTAGTGTTTGTTGGTGCGTAGACCATTACAATAATCATATTGAAGAACCTCGCCTTGAATCTTGCCCACATAATTCTTTCGGAGATTCCTTGCCATTCTATGAGGGCTTTCCTTGCTTCATTGTCCATTATCAACGCCACTCCCTCTTCATGTTTCGCGTTTTCTTCCCTTCTTCCTGAGTAAATGATTGTTGCATCCTTTACTAACTTTACTTCCCCACATCCTGTCCATCTAGTTTCCGACAGACCTATTATTCTTAACTGATATTTATACATTTCATTCACTATTTGGTGTGTTTTACGAATCTCGTACATTGTACGTACATTCCAGCATCCTATGTATTGTATTGCTCTTAGATCTAGTTAATTTACTTTTGTAGTCTTATTGTTAATTCTACCTGTTCTTTTTTTCTGTTGCTTCTGCCGTTTGACATTGCGGTCGTCATCGTGGTATCCGTCCATCTTATCCGTATCTAATTTTTTGTCATCTTATGCATCTGCTCATCATTATCCTTTCCTTTCATTTCTGGTGAGCGTTCACTCACAGTTCTTCCTTTTTTGCTTTCGCTTACATTGTTATTGACTGCTGTTGGTTTCATTAACTGGTCTACTGTGAAACTTACCCCCTCCACTATGAACTTGTTGTATCTTACAAATGCCCTCTTCCCTGCCTCTCTTTCTTTTCTTTTAGTATTTTCCTCTGCTTCTGAACTACCGTAGAGTAGTCTTCGTTGATCCATATCGGCTTTCCTTTGAGCTTTTTCGCTGCTTTCAGTATTTCCGTGGTTTGCTGGTGTGTGCTGAAATAGGGTTGCGACTGTTTGTGTGTTTACTTTATGAGTACACCGCGTACATGGCTGAAGCTGCCGAATCCAGAGTTCCGGAGAATTTGGTGTGGATGAATACACATAACCGATTTCAAGACCCTATCGGTGAGTGTTTAGTTATTTATCATGTTTACTTCGTAAAAATTCCCGCCCGTGCCGGTGCGAAAAAGAACCTCCTACACCCATGACTGTTGTTCTGTGTATTTTCCCTTTTTATGTATTTCGGCGAAAATATTGAGCTAACGAACCAGCACATGCTTTTTTCGAGGTCTTCGTTTAGTTGTGGCTTGAAAAGCTGGGGCATGCTTATGTTTGACATACCCTGTACATCCGGTAATCGTGTTCCGCGAACCCGCCATCCTCCGTGTGTTAGCCGAAGAGCTAATATAATGGATATTGACTATTGTTAGCTTTCAAATAATCCATAAATTTACATCCCCTAATTGTTTCTAAACTGTTTTATTGATTAAATTATTAGAAGGATCTAAAACACTGTAACGAAATTTTAAATGACAGACAATTTATAAGTAAAATGAGTTTTATCAAAACAATCTAAAATTGGAAGGAAGATATTAAAATTAAACTGTCATCTTTCACTAATTTTATTTGAACATAATAATTAAACAAACTAAATGTACACAACGTTAAAATTCCCTAAACATATTAATTATCTTAACATTTTGAAGACTGTTGAACATCTGCAACCAAATAACCATATGCTGTAATTTATAAGTGAATTCCGCATTACGTTTTTTGTCTCTTTAACGTAACACCTGCTGAACCATCGTAAACATTGCTCTAAAATTATCTTCGCAGCTTTTGAAGTACAGCTTTACATGCACTTTGACTGAATGATTCATGACAATCACGCGTAAAAGAAACATATGTTTTTGCACTTTGAAGTCGGTGGCTTGTTGATAGTACACAAAAATCATCTTCTTTTATGTTCAGGAGCGGACTGGCCCAAAAGACATTAATTTATTACCCGCATCGAAAGGCATTTAACAAATACCTGATGTAGTTTATACGTAGCTGAAACATATTTAACAGGCACGATTTAATGAAACGCAAAATTGATTGGTTTCAAATAAAATCTGCCGAAAGTTGTAAATGGGCCGTAAATGTAGCGAAGGCCAACGTAATTCCAGAATAAAACCTATTTTTAGACGCAAGTATTTTTAGGTCAAAGTGTTAATAGGTTCTGTGTCATCCATTTATGAGCAGGAAATTTGAAGGGTGTGTAGAAGAGCATACATATTTCTTGTTGCACCGGTTATTTCCTTCCACTAAAAATTTGTATTATTTTTTCCCTATTCAAAAATTGAGTTAATAACTATAGCGCAAAATATTTAACTACCAATTTGAAATTATTGGGTCATTGCCGCTAATTTACGTGGCCTAATTTACAACCGATGGGCTTAGAAAAATAGGATCAGAAGCAGCTCTGACGTAATTACTAATTTATTTTTACCAAATTTCGGCCTTCAACTAGGATTGTAAATAGAGGCTTCTTTGTGTTCCTGAACCTTTTCGCTTTTACTAATAATAATCATGACGATTGACAGACGCTGCTCACTTAACTAGTAGAGCATTAGAAAATAACCTAGATATCTATTCAGTGAGTCACTTGTTAATTTGTAAAAAAAATATGCCGTCAAAGCAACATTCGATATTGAAAAGTATTTCGTATAGGTAAGTTAAGATTGAATAACTCAAAAAAATTTTTTTATATTTTATGCCATATAGTTGAGTTAAAAGTAATAAAATGTACATAGATAGGTAGCTTATAAACACTACAGTGCAGGTGAAAACACAATCTTGATTTTAACTTACAGCTTCATAACTCTTGAATACTAATCAGTTTATCTTCGTTTAAATGTAGGAATAGTATTTTTGAACACATATTTTGTATTTTTGTATGCATTAGTATTTTTAAATAGAACCGCTTTCCTAAACGTTGTGGTTCAAATGCCTTATCTAACAATTTATGTTTATTGTTATATTCTTCCAAGAATTGAGAGTTATTGTAGAAACGTGCTTGTGATTTTGTTGAGGTAGCACTGTTAATAAGGTAAATACTATGATACTATGATTGATGCCTGCGTCATCGCGATCGCGGCTTACGTACTCACCGACCTGGAAATTGAACCCAAGCACGATTCGCTGTAAAACTGTTTACTACTAGGCGGGTAAGTGATCCGGCGTGGTCATTCGACCCGATCTCGACCTGGTTAACCAAGCGTGGTAGCCAGTGATCTTCGCATTACACTTGGCATAGTAGCCTGTGGAGAGCCTGTCTATCATTCTTTTCCTTGTGATGTACGTATGGCCACTGGTGAAGATCGTTTGGTGTTCATAATGATGTGGGGGCCCATTGCCTGCTGGTAACATTCCGTTGTGTGGTAGGCACAACTGCCAACAGGTACTAAAGACGGTCTTGTTAAGGTCACCTCACCCCGAATGAAAACTATCAGAGACGGTCCTATCGGGGTGCCAAAGGTGAAGCTCCTTATGTGCTCCATACTTCGCTGATGCGTGCCGAAATGGGGTTAAGTGTTTGTGCGTTTACTTCACGAGCAACTTCTGAAGCTGTAAGATGCCCATCTCCCGGGAATTTAGCTTTGATGAGTACACATAACCGAGTTCGAGACCCTATTCCTGATCTGTCAATAAATATGCGGCGGTTGTACTCACCGGGGGTCCTCCAACCTCATACGCTTGGAATGGAATTCGAACAAGATACAGAAGATCATCTATCGGCTAGCTGATGTGGCAGCAGCCACTCGAACTCATAGATTAATTACTACAATTATCCATATCTTTTCGTACACCAATCCTCCAGGGGAACCAGGCAACTAGACTATGTTAAGTTACACACTCTCTTAGTCACAAGAGTTACGGGAGGGACATCCCCTCAGCCACCACATACGATAGGGAGAGTTAAATCTTAGTTGAACATGAACAATCTCCTGCGTAAATGCAAGTCGGCGCCATCCTAGCATTGATGTAACATTCATAATAATAATAATAATTCGACTTAGGCGCCTTTACGAGACCACGTGTGCCAGCTGACTACCTCCCGAATAATTACTAGATGAATAATGATTTTCAACGACTATATACATACATACATCAATCTTGTGTAATAACGATAGTAGGGGCGTGTATGTGTTCTTTCTTGAACCTAACTTACGCATTATCCTATAAACTACAATAAAACTGCCCATAAACTAAATAAACTATCTTTCATAAGTTCTAAATTTAAACAACTAATATTAGCGAGCACTATTATCTTGAAATGTGGGTATGGACAAGTTCAACTTCTTCTTTTTCTACAGTCTCGCCTTCGTTATATACGTTAAGAATAGTTCACTATGTTTAAGCGAATCGCCTTGTATATTGTCCTGCCTTTGTATATGTTGGCAGATTTAAATAACGCTTGTAAAGTATCTGCATAATACTGTGTGTTGTGGTTTGATGATAAATTATAAAGCAAATCGATAGATAACTTTTAAAGTGGGCGCTTTGGTCATGGCATTGATAGCAAAATTTCGAAATAGCAAATAGTAGGCAATGGAAATCTTAACAGTATAGTGCACATGTGTAGGATCTACAAGTACTACTTATAAAAGGTGATTTTAATAGTTATGCACGTAAGTACACGACGTCTTGCTAATCAGGTAGGAGTATCCCAGTTTATAGTCTGACGAACTCTAAAAGAACAAAGATTATACCCATTTCTTGTTCAAAAAGTCCAGATTCTGAAGCCAGGAGATCTACATCTTCGTGTTTATTTTTGCGAATGGCTTCAACATAATCAAGGTGAAAATCTAAATTTTGTGGCCAATATCATAGCTACTGATGAGGCTGGTTTCTCGCAAAATGGAGTTCATAATGCTCAGAACACGCACATTTGGAGTAATAAAAATTCTAATGAAATTCGAGAATGTCACTTCCAGCAATCATTTTCCATCAATGTCTGGATAGGAATCGTAGGAGTTCATCTTATTGGTCCCTACGTTTTGTCCAGACGGTTAAATAGTAATGGTTATCTCGTTTCTTTGGAAAATGTTTTGCCAGAGTTGCTAGAGGAAGTTG
>JABXWE010023041.1:0-10223 GCA_014611495.1 Limonius californicus
CACACTAACCATTCATGCAGCATGCACCCTAAACTTAACTAACTGAATTGCGGTCGCCCCAGCGGGGATTCGAAACCACGCCGGAAAGAGCGCAATTCAGTGTGACCTCGATGGTCGGTGCGTTCTCGCACTCGACCACCGCGGTCCCAAATGTAGTGATAGTTAGACCTTCGTAAGGTAACCTGTGGGCTAATATTTATTAAATATATTGGTTTATTCGGAAATAAATATTTTGTGTTTTAGAGTAAATGTAACTGTAACAACAGAATAATTTTTGGATAACGAATAAATAATTGTAAATGTATTAACTGCAGCGCTTATGTGAAGACACAGGTTTGGTTTTCTACAGTAACTTTAAAAAGAAAATAACTTTAATCTCAGATTTTGTTGATCATGCTATATAAAGTGTAATGCCACCTCTACCAAAATAGTTACTGCAATGGTCTGAAAATAAATGAATGCATACAACACCCTTTATATTCTCTTAAATGCCATTGTCATCTACGACCTTCCATCTGAAGCTGAGCTTTACAACTTATTTCTTTGGGAAAATGGTATTATCTATTAGATTTCTATTAAAAAATTACACTATTTTAGAAAATTGGGAGCGTATTCTACACAATATTCACACAATCTTTGACAATCGTAACTTCAATGGAACTTCTCTTCTCGATTAATGGATTAGGTTAGCTTCCTGCCCGGCATACGTGCAAAGTGGGCTCACTGAACCTACTTCATTGCAGGTAATTAACAGGCCATCGGCCTAAACACAGAAGAAGGCCACAAGGGAGTATTTAAATAAACTATGGTAGTGGAAGAGCAAGAAAGAAGCCTTAGAAAATGTTAAGAAAATAACGAAAGGAGTGTCATCCATGAAAATTAAACTGGTGAGCTGAGAGGTGAATCTAAGGCATTCGAACAACTCTTATTGAGGACATTGGGATGTACCGATAAAAAGTTAAAGCATTATATTAATTGATTTTGCAAATTAAATTGCACGCTGTAAGTGGTTTCGCAATCATCTGATGAAGCATGCCTTTATCTTGAAGGATATGTTAACAATTAAAATATGAGAATATGATTTACAAAAAAATTTTACTCATTTCATTGAAAACTTTTTTTTATCTTATTCAATCTTGTTTGTGGATAATCCCACAAAATGAATTATACTCATATTCTTTCACCAGAACGTTACGGCTGAATATTGCATTAGCCATATTCTCATCAACTTTATTAATCAGCTACACGTTGATGAGGTACAGAGAAATATAGGCGGAGGAGATAAAGTTTTAATTAAAGTATTTTTCTCAATGAAAATTAAGTAACACGTTTCCTGAAGACAAATGGGTCAAAAGATGTATCAATAATTTAAAAAAGTAATTGTAAATAAATGTAGAAGAAATACCTTTCGTATGCCTGCGTTTTATCAGACCGCAACCTATTTCCTGTAGGTATGTACCTACTAAGAAATCTTAGGTTTAGTAATTCAATGATAATATATTATTTTTATTATATCGGGATATAAATAACTGTAAATTTATAAAAATACAATTTCATCCGTAGCAGAATATTTAATATTTTGTATCAGTAGTAATATTATGGAATAAATATTTATAATGACAAACATTGAAAACCTAGCAATGAAACAAATATATAAAGTTTGTAGAAAGTTTCATATGTTCCGTCAGTTGTTTATTATTATTTTTTTATCAGTATCATCAGTTTATGTTCGATTTTAAATTGCAGTTACGTTTTTATTATATTATTTTACTAAGCAATATAGCTATTGTTTTAATAAAATATTTTGGAAATAAAAGCGATTAACAGTATTTAATAACTATATACTGCTTTAAAGAATAAGGAAAAGCGTTGTAATAGAAAAAATCGCTATGCAGGTGAAACTAAGATTTCTGAAAAGCACACATTATAATCTGGAAAATTAACAAAACCGAAATTATATTTCTTAGCTACTCTTCAACTAAACTTCACAACTTCAATCGAACACAAAAGACGATGACGAATCGACTATTCCGGGATACACGGTTTAAGTAAATAATGAACATGTAAGCCGTTCTCTAGTACGAACAACTTCTTTACATCTTCGATGCATGTTGCAAGGGTTTCTTATTAGACGGTCTGGGATACATTTGGGCACTTGTAGGAACATCTGTCCTGCATGTCCCAGACATGTTAGGTAGGGTAGGGTTCATGTCGGAACTCAACGCAAGTGAATACATTACTTGAATTTTGCGTTCTTGTAGGAAGTCCATGGTGACACCAGCAGTACCTATTATCCTGCATTGCATTATCCTGCATTACAAGAAAATTATGGCTCACACGATAAGAAGCGGGAACAACGTGTTCCTTCAAAACTATATCAATGTAACCCTTAGCGCTCACTCTTCCTGGGATCACAAAGTCAGTTCTTTCATCCAGACTAATTCCGCTCGAAACCATTATAGAACCACCACTAAACCTATCAACTTCCTGCACAGCAACAGGAGCTAACGTCCACTTGGTCGATCTGTGTACACGTACTCGACCATCGCGACGAATGATATAGTACCTGGACTCACCCGTGAAGAGAACTCGTCTCCACTGTCGCCGGTGCCAAGCGACAGGTTCACTTTATGTACTTTGTGGTGCCTTGTCAGACAGGCTTTTCGGACAGGTATCCTGGGTTTCAAGTTTACTTCTCTCAACCTGTTCAGAACGGTCTGATCGGAAACGTCTACCCCATGTGTTACTCTGAACTTTAATTGTGGAGGGCCGCTGACGTAAGACAGAAAGGATTAAAAATCTGTGTTGGTTCGAGGTAGTTTTTAGTTTAGGACTTTGCCTAGTTCGTCTTGCAACTAATCGAATTGTTTTACTATTCTCAATTAGAGCAACAGCAACAAACGACGTCTACCTCGTTAAGATGCCTCATTCTTAGCTTAAGTAGACCTCCTTCGACCGCCAAAGCATACGCGTTTGCCTTTATTGTACCTATTTATTTTTCGTATTTTTACGAATAACTTCTTGGTGTGGAAAGCTGCGCATGAGTCTGCGAATGTCTTTCTACGATATTCTTTTCACTTATTTGATTAAGACCTGTGCTAGCTGCTGGATTTTCTAAGATGCATATGGACGTCAGCGAACACATCTATTTAGTATGTCCCAGATAGGCTAGATAGGAATCATGTTTGGACTTAACTAACATACGTTGTTGTAGAAAGTCTGTGATGGCGCCAGCAGTAAATGGCTTTGTATTATTCTGAATTAAAAAAAAAATAGGGCCAAAATCATAAGCATCACCAACAAGTTTCCCTTCCAGAATGTTTTAAGGTAAGCGTTAACGTTTAATCTTACTGGGAGGTAAGTTCTTTCATCCACACTGATTTCGCCCTAAACTATTACAAACACACCACCTAACCTATCGAATTCCTGAACATCAACGGGGGAGTAACGTTGACTTGGTCATTTGTATATATCAAGAGATCCTCAGCGGGCTGTGGAATGAAAAGTCACGTCTTTACTAGACTAAAGGAATGTTTATGATGTCAGATAAATTAGTCATCTTTTTTTTGATACGAATCCGACAGATTGTTAAAATAATTTTTAATACATTTCAAAGAGCATTCATTATTGAATCTTACTTTCGGAACGGCTTTCAAGTTGACGGAGAACGGACCTATTCGATTCCTCCTCGTTTTGTGGAATTCCGGGAGAGGTATCCCAATGAAATTATTACATACCGAAAATTTTATGCTTTGGTTAAGAATTTAGTCAGCAATTTTCGAGAAACTGGAAGTGTTGGAAGGAAAGAAGGGTCTGGTAGGTCAAAGAAGATAGTACCTGCTTTAATTGAAACTGTAAGACAACGAATTGACGAGGCTCCAAAATCACCAATTAGACATTTATGCTAGCAAGTTTATGATTTCAGTTACGGTACAAACACCGAATATTGAAACAAGCTTTGCAACTGCATCCTTACCGATTTGTTTTCGTTCAGGAGCTACTTTTAGAACCGGATTATCCAAAAAGAGTTCAGTTTTGTCGTTTCAACGATGAGCAGTTAAATTTAATGCGGATTTGGAGTAGCGAGAATCCACAAGTTACAATTAAAGCTCCCCTTCATCCACAGGAAATAGGAGTTTGGGTTGGAATGGGTCGTCGTAGGTTAGTTGGGCCAATATTTTTCGAAGGCACGCTAACTGCAGCAAGGTACAGGAACGAATTATTGCAACTTTTCTTAAATGAACTTTACGATGATGAGCTACGGGATGGTTTTCTGCAACAGGATGGCGCGACAGCTCATGCAGCTGAGATACAATTAATTTTTTACGCGAATATTTTGATGACCGAATCATTAGTAGGAATACTGCAACACCCTGGCCCCTCGCTCTTGTGATATTACTGTTTTGGACTTTTTTTTATGTCCTATTTGAAAAACACCATTTTTAAAACTCCAGTTAATGATTTAAACGAACTAAAACTTAGAATTGAAGAAAAATGTCAAGAAATTAACAACTCACCTCAATTATTACATAATGTTTTTGAAGGTATGAGAAGACGAGTTCAGAAATGTTTGGAGGAAGAAGGCAGATATTTTTAACATTTGTTGTGATCATTACATAATACATTAGTTCCAGTTTATTCATTTCTTTTATTGTTGCTGAATAAAAGATTTCTGCTCCTAAAAATGACGTTTCATTATTATTTAATTGCAGCTATCACAACCTAACCTGAAATTGACATTATAAACATTGCTTTAGTCTAGAAAAGACGTGACTTTTCATTCCACAGCCCACTGGGGATCAGCTTTTTTTGGATCTCTTGATACATACTCGATTATCGCAACGAGTGAGATAGAACATACTCTTGCATTTGGCGAGTGACAAGTTCACGATCTAAATTCGTACGTGCAACACTATGGTGTCTTGACACAGGGAGTGTTCGAACAAGTCTGATGGGTTTCACGTTTACTTCGTTCAACGTGCTCCCAACAGTCTGATCGGAAACGTCTACCCATGTGTTACTCTGAGGTCACTTTGAAAGTCTTTAACTGTGGAAGTCCACTAACGCAAGACAGAAACAATTCAAAATGTGTCTTGATTTGGTGATTCAAACTAATAATGGACACAACAATTAAAACGTCAAGGCAGTATGCAAAGGGTATAGAATAGGCACTAAGGAAATAAAAATAAAATGTTAAACCGATGATACAAAAACATGAACATAGACAGCAAAGTCTGAATATATACGACTTGTGTGAGACCCATTACGACGTATGCAACAGAAACAAGAGCGGAAGTAAACAAAACAAAACTATTATTAAGCACTAATGAAATTAAAATCTTAAGAACAATAACTGGAAAATCACGACGGGATAGGGTCAGAAACGAAACAATTAGAGAGAATATGCAATAGAAGATGTCAGATGGGGAAGACAGAGAAGAAGAATGTGGAGAGAACATGTACAAAGAATGGAAGGGATGACAATAGAATCGCAAAAATTACAATGTGTCAAATACCGCATTAGTCCAGACTGCCGGGGAGGCCACCAAAAAGATGGAAAAACAGTTGGACGTCGACGTCGCAAGAACAGGAGTAAACCGGAATAAACAGATCATATACCTAATATAAGAAGAAGAAGAAGAGAAAATTTGGGGTAGCTGAGCAACAGCACAAGAGACTTCTAGGTCGCTAAGATGCCTCACGTTCCTTTAATTTAAGTAACATTGATACTTTTGCAATAATTTGTCATTAGTGCTAAGCCTCCCTTGGGCCTCAAAGCATTTGAAGATGTCTTGATTGCACCCCGTTTTTTCTTTAAATTGTGAATTTAGCTTTGTACGAATTAAGCAGTTCAATTTTGTTCTTGTTAATTTACACGACAAAATGTTTGCCTTTCAAATAGGCTGAAATTTATTTACATGAACATTTAAATAGTTATAGAGCTTTAAAGAAGCGTTCGTCTAATGTTTAGACTATATCTGTTTTTTGACATGTTAGTTCTTATTTTAACATCATGTATACGAGTGGAAGATACAAGATGCAACAAGAATGGTTATTCACATAGAATGAAATACTACTCACAATTGCTCATTAGAACAATAAAAACAGTTTGTTTAAGATTTGTTATGCTGGTACTACTCCTTCAGTTTAATGTTTGTATGGATGGGTTACCAGAGGTGTATCATTTGGGAAGCAGGAAAAGGCTTCTTTATAAAGTTTATAGCACCTCCTGTGTTTCAGTTAACTATTAAACACACAAAAGACGCATCTTTGTGATTAAGTATCTTTGACAATTTGAACATTATTTGCTTAACTCGTCCTAATACATAAATTACATTAATTACATAAAATGATGTATCACAATTTTCATGGAAACTTGCTTGTTCATAGAGATTCAGGATTAAATCTTGAAAAAGTTGATTTAATCGAGTTGGAACTTGAGCGCTGGGTTTAGGTTTTTTTATATGGAGAACAGTATTTTTACAGGTACAAATCAAGACGGTGTAAAAATGAAAATAACATTAAATAATGTATGATCTTTCCAAATAGCCTTCACTACATCATGTAGATAAGATTAAGCTAAGCATAAACAATAATTTGGATGAGTGGTGCGAGCATACTATTTCAAAATTATAATGTAACTCAATATTTTCAAACTTATTTAGAAAAAATATTACTTGGGGAAGATCAGCTTCCAAGAGCTGTAACTCCTCAACAATACGTTTTCGTATACCGGGTAGCTCTTTATCTTGAAAAGTACTACACCTAAGTAACGAATACCTTACAACTTGTACTATAATTTAGGTTTCAAAACCATGAAACATTTTACTCATGGTTTGTTTGTGTTTTGGTATTTGCTCTAACCACACCGGCCACTTTAAATGATGAAATAGGAAATCGATGTCTTCTAGTCAATAAAAACGTTTTGGGGGCATTTATAAAAGTCTCACATTAATAGATTTCCAAAATCCACGAAACTTTATGAAAGCTGTAAATATCGTTATTTTTTCAATTTTTTAGTTTTATTGTACTGTTTACGTCCCACATCACGAACAAGAATGACACATTCAATACTCTCCCAGACAAGAGACAAATAGTATCTTATAAGAATTCTGAATTGTGGTAGTTTTTATTAGAAAATTGTGGGTATGCTTTTTCTTCGAAGTATTTTTAAAATTGCGAAACGCACGCAGAACAATATATCTGCTTAGGACAGCTTAAATTTTGTTTTCGTTGAAAATCTGTTATCGGGAGTATCCAAAAAAAGTTTAATAGTGATCGCCTATAGAAAAAAACCCACACGTTTTTGATTAGGATGGCGATTATAGTGTAATAGAGCCGCATGTCAATAATGGTGGCTCCATGCATTAGGAACTAATCAAAGACCTGTAGTTTTTTCCAGTAGGCGGCCCAATTATTTTTTTATCGATCTTTATGATACACTGCATCACACTAAGGTTTGAATACACAATTTGGGGTCATTTCATATCAAGTCAAATAATGTTCCTTCACATCACCGATATTAATAAAATTCATGGATGTGTGGTACAGTATATAGAGATATCTAAAAGTGCAAATTCAGGGGCTTGAAATATTAAAAGAGCTGAAGCCTATTAATATTTAATACAATTAACAGAAAATATCTGAAGACTTTAGAAAAACATTTTCAATGGGGTTATTAGGGAATTCAGTTTTATTATTAAGTATACTGATCTTGGCTTGTGTATTATTATTTCAAATGTATGCACACCTAAACATGGAAGCGGTTCGCTGTTTTCTTTTGAATTACTTTCTTACATACACGGATGAAACGGCAAAACAAAGTCATTTGTTTTTTCTTAACTACTAAAGAATTTGTAGATTCTATTAAAAATCAGGAACCATATAATTAGTTTGACGTATAGAATAATACAAGAATCACAATCAACCTCTTCAGTTTTAAACCATACTTGTCTTCTACACTACTTTAGACGATTAGGGGAACCCTTCTAGAAAGCTCTGCAACTTGAAAGGGTTACATTCTTTAGCTACTCTTAAACTATACTTAACAACTTCAGGTGAATACAAAAAGCAAATGCAGACTGCCCTGGATGTGTCGTGTTATACCGTTTGCGAAAATAATGTAGTTCATAATATGGATGTCCTTCTCTAGCTTTTCTCTTTTCTCTAATAGCTATTTAATGGTATTCTGCGGAAGTCTTCCTGCGGGATTCTTTCCCATTTTTCAATTAGGGAATAATAAAATGTCTGAGGCACATTTGGACGCCACTGAACACGACTAGGGTTCATGCCTGGACCTAACACCCGCCAAACTATCACTTATAATATCACAAGAGCTTAAATTATTTCCGGAAATTTTTTTGAGGTCATGAATATTTTGAAAATTATCCAGAGTCGCTGCCCGATTTTCTTAAAATATTCGTGACCGAAATCAAATTTCCGGAACTAATGTAAGCTCGTGTGGTATTCGACAAGAAAATTTCACACCCCAAGTATACCTAAATCAAAACTGACATTTTAACAAGTAACTCGCCTCGAAAAATTTTCTGGTTGCCATGGTAACGAGTCAAAATAAAGGCATTTTTTGGTTTTAAAGTGGATGTGTGAAATTTTCACTTGAATTTAATGATCTTAGGATGTCTAGTCAGTGAGTCTAGGGCTTACACCATAAGCAGCAGGTACAACGTGATCCTACAAGACTATATCACTGTAACCGTTAGCGGCGAGTCTTGCAAATCATTATTGGTCTATCACCAAGCTATGGGGTAACGTTCAGTAATCTATATATACGTATTCTCCACCGGAATGCTACGGTACCTGAAATTGTCCTTAAAGGTACTATTCTGCACTGTCGAAGTTGCCAATAGACACATCCTTGAGCAAAGTTCATACAGGCTACTTTGTTGGTGTCGTGTCTTCCGTTTACTTATCGCAACCTGGTCCTACCAGTCTGATGGGCAATATCTACTACAAGTGTCAGTCTGAGCCCATTTCGAAGGTCTTTAGCTGTGGAGGTACGCTGACACAAGACAGAAAGGATTAAAAATCTGTCTTGCTATGGATTAGTTTTTCATTTACGACCCATATACACACTGTATAGTTACATTATCTGTACAACATTGTTAGAAATCTTAAATATGTACGGTACTGCCAGAAGGTGTTAAATATTTAAAAATCGATGTTCTATTGAAACTTTCATTGCCATTTACCGCAAGAAAGCACACGCGCTCCTGACTAACTCTTTTGTGTTTAACCTATCATTTACTAATTAGTACGTTAAAGCCTCTTTTTATTTAATATGTGTTAAGTTGTTAGAACATTATGGAAACATGTTCGCCTATATAGGTATCATTATTCAGTACAAAGACTCCTCAACAGATAACACTGAGATTACCCGTGAAGTATCGTTTGCAATATAAATTTGGTTAAATGCTTACAAATTTGCATACCTATACAAAAAAAAATAAATAAACGAAAGAAATTACAAATATGAGTTTTGGATGATATTACTAAATTCCTTTAGAACAAGCAAAAATTCTAAAATTTAACGTATTCTTAACCTTCGTAGCACCAAGCCTGAAATAAAAACGCCTAGTACCAAGGTGGGGTGCATGTGCACCCCAACGTTTTTTTGTAGGTTTTGGCGTATTTTAACAAGATTGAGCTTCAGAACGTATTCAAAAACATTTATTTTAAATTGTTACACTTTTTATAATTGTAGTAATAATCATAAGTAACTCAAAAGTAATGTGCAACGTAAAATAGGGGATAAACGTATAGGCGACATTTTATTGTCATTATTCATTCTGGTTTGTGCACACTTGGCAGATTTTATTAAGTACAGTTTACCTGTGGTCATTACATACCAAGCGGTTGCAGGTATCGCATGACATACGAACCTTTTTGTCACGTTTTCGAGGACATGCGTAGCATCTTCCTTGATTTTTCTGCTTGGGGGTGTTTTCAACTACTTCATGTCTGCTGTCTCTCAGCTGTAAATCATCAGCACCTTCATGTAATCGAGTACTGTAAAGTTCAGTCCTCGTGGATTTTCGCATCTCCGTTTCACAGAGGGAAAAAGCAATGCTTTTCCAAGTTCAAGCAGGAATAGCCTTCGCCGATCTAATCGCTGTTTCTCCCAATCTGGATGTTTTTGCAGCCAAATAGCAAAGGAATTTATTCCGGCAATGTCTAACATATTCGAGCATACCTATTACCATTGG
>JABXWE010023042.1:0-45792 GCA_014611495.1 Limonius californicus
TTACTTTCAGTAGGATGAGGAGTTTCACCCAGCAACTAAGAGATCTACCAGAAGACATATTTCCTGGATTATGAATTGGAAGGAGAGGAGAGTAAAACGTTTATTTAAGAAAGTTTATTAATTTTATGAGGAAACAAACTTAATACTTCCAGATACTTTAAGAAATTTGCAATTAAATGAATATTTCATATGTAAAAAGCGCTCGTACGCGTCTTTGTTAAATAGGAAGTACGTCATCAATGTTACGACAGTGTTGCTAAATATATTTGTGTTGATTGTTCAAGAATAAGATACCTAACGTTTATTTAATTATAGCTAAGATGTGGCTGGTTCTTCAATTTACAATTAAGCATTAACAGTTTTCTTGAAGTGTGCTAAATAATTATATTAATTTAATATTTTGTGTTGCTCGAACACTGCGAGGTTAATCCATTTGTACTAATAAGTGCTCACATTTAGTAATCTAGAAACTTCGTTAACATATAAAATGCTTTTCTTAGAAAATTTGTTAAAAATACAGCTTTAAGACAGTTATTATTACTGTCGATTTTTGAAATAATCTAAACATAATGAGCAAGCCCATTAAAGAGCCACCTAGATCACCAGATTTATTTCTATGTGACTTTTCTTGTGAGGTTATTTAAAGAATCGAGTACACGTCGGTTGTAGATAAGTCTGGGAAAACGTAAAGCTTCCTATATTGCGCGAAAAAGCTTCAAAAATGTTTCACTAATAGATGGCGCTGTTAACAAGCAATCACTCCTGTCAGTAATTTTAATTTGATATTGGAGACTTTAATCGTAATAAAATAGTATTTGTTTGAAGTTTTGTTTAATAGAGGCTATAAATGAGAACCATTAAGTATTGTTGCTACTAATTTGTTATTCTCCTGCCCTTCTTGTTAATTTTCGTTTTTTTTTTAATTGAAGATCTTAATTTTAATTTTTACCGCTCTTTCTAGTTACATAATTTAGATTTGTTGGTAATAAAAACATAAAGTGTTCAAAAATGTATGATCTGACCCATGTTACAATTTAAAGATAAACAATATGGCGGCCTAGATTAAAGTCCATAAGGATTAAGAGCATACCGGGCATTTCTAAAATATGGTAGACAGTGGCTGATACGTACCTGCAGTTCGGCAGTTGTCACTGTTGCTTTACTCTAATTTTGATTTGAGTTGAAATTTTCTTGTAAATTAATTATAATAGTTAAAGAAAGAGAAAAATGTCATGAAAAGTCCAATTTTAGCAGCTATAAAGATTCAGCATATCTACCATTTAATTAAAAGTTCTCAGACAGTATCTGAATGAACTGAAATTATCTAATCATAAATTTCCCAGTTTCCTAACGCTATTATTGTAAGAAATAATCCATCATTGCATTGGTTTTGACTGAATACAAAGTGTAATTATGCTCTTCTTTCATAGAAGACTAATGTACGATGCTCATCATACTGAATATGGTACAATTTTCATTAAATTAACTTTTAAATTTATGTACTGCTGCGTCGTAACTTTTTATCTAATTTTATCGGTCATTTAATGTGTCAAATCCAGAGTTACAATCAGAGACTGCTGTAATTTACTTTTCTTTCGGTAGTTTACTTTAGAATATGCAGAATATCCACCACCTTAGCTTCCTAGTATTGTAGATCCATATTCTAACACGTTTTGAAGGCATAGAAACGAATTTTTGGCAACTCTATAATGGAGAAATTTTAATTTAATTCCACTCGATATGCATAAGTTAACAAAAATAGAGATAAGCTGCTACAATTGCAAATTAAAATATGATAATGTTGTTTCAGAACTTGTTTGTGTAGGCGTCTGTATTTTGTCGTTTAAGCCAAACAAATTAAATTTATACAAAAAATCAGGTTTGGTTTGTTTACTCTCTATTCCATTATTTCCTTTATTTCTGAGATGTTCTGCCTACACGCCGGTTTAAAGCTGGTTTATATTAATATATTCATATAGTAAAAGGTTTGAAAACACTACATAATACTTTTTTTAAAACAAACCGTTTGTATTCATATAAGTAACTGCATTATGCAAGTTATAACAATATTGCATTGGTAATCAAGATGTGCATTGAATAAACAGCAAATTAAATATGTGCTTTGTTATTTATTGAGTTGCACTCTCCTAATGCAGTAAATTCTAAGAAACTATTTTTAGTTAACTCTTTGTTCCTTTCGACTCAATGACTTACATCTTTTTATTGGGGTGCGTGTTCTAGATCTTGATATCTAGTTTAATTCAAAACGAAGTCTTACGTGAGTAGCCTGCATAACTACTAAATGTCTACATTAGAAAACAATACCGATTTAATTGCTTATAAATTAAATTCTAGCTCAAAATGAAGTTGATCTCACCTAACTATAAATATTCATAGTTTCATAATTAATTCGATGTAATATTTATGGTTTACCATTTTTGAAGTATATGCGGTGTATATTATTATCTCTAAATTTGTTTGTCGCGAGATTACATAAAATTTGATTAATTACAGATTTCTCCTTCTTAAGTGCCACAAATCAACCAGAAACCTTGTAATAAATAAGTATCTGAACATAAAGGTATGTGTTTATGAATTATGGAGAAAATAATTAATTTAAAAAGGAGGCTGAAAACAGTTATGTAACTGTAGGAGCTTGAAATAATTAGAACAGGTTTTTCTTACGTTGCTATGAAAGCAACCCTAATTATTGGTACCATAATTTTCTAATTTGAAAGTTATCTATAGAAAAGGTTTGATTAATTAAATAATCAATCAATTCTATACAGGGTGTCTTGTGACAATGGGACTTGATTCAGGGGTCTAAAAAAAGCTGAAATTTAATAGTGGAAATTTTTCCGGTTGTCCTTCGTTGTCGAGTTATTGATAAAAAAGTAAATAATAAGTTTTATCGCACGATCGCTCCAATTAGTTGTGTAACATAATCCAATTAGGTAGCTATGGCGATGTCAAAAATTTATGAATCGTTCTATCATATTAATAAATATCATTATTGACATTTCCTTCTGCTTTTTGTGTTTAAAATCGAATGATAGCATTGCAATCTACATTACGTCGATATGTTGAAGGTTTTAATTGAGTGTAATGGCAATGCCACTGGTGCGGTTGTGGGGAAAAGTCTCCAAATCGTCGGTACCGTGATTTAAATACTATAAGACATGTGGAACAAAGATTACTGGAAACAGGTAATTTAAATCCTCGCAAAATTCAGGCCAGACGGCTACACTAAGCGTCGACGAAGAAGAGCAAGTTCTTGAATTTGTTGAGGCGGAAACAAGTACAAGGCTTTCAATTGAGTCTAGGAACATTCACCGCCTACAATTCACCGCGAAAAATTTGCAGCGGAAAGTTCACCGTGCACAATTCACCGTGGGGAAGATTATTCGCCATTTTTAAAATTGTTTATTAAATAAAATAAAAGTTCTGTAGTATAAAATATTTTACTACAAATAATAGTCAAGTTTTGAAGGAAAATAACATATTATGTAGCAAATAAAACATTTATTACAAAAAATAATAGTCATGCATTAAACAAAAGATCTGTATTATGATATATTTTTTATTAAATAAAATAAAAACGCTGTTCAAAAATAATTTATTAAAAATGATGAGGCAAGCATAAATGTAAAATGAAATCAAGCATAAATTTGAAAAAGTATTACAAATATTACTCGAGTTTAAAAATAAAATAAAATGATTTAATAGGAAATATTGTCTGGATCATACTCATTGACAAGTTTTCTTAATTCAATTTCCAGAACCTAGTTAATATAATCAGCCCTAAGTAACAATCAGAATTTTTCTTCTATTTATTAAACAATATTTTTTAGGCTATCAAGTTTACCAGCGGTGAATTGCGGGTGGTGAATTGTGTATACGATGAATTTTCCTAGCGGTGAATTGTGGGCGGTGAACTTTCCGCGGTGTAGATTCCGCGGTGAATTGTGGGCGGTGAACTTTCCGCGGTGAAGATTACGCGGTGAATTGTGGACGGTGAACTTTACGCGGTGAAGATTCCGCGGTGAATTGTGGGCGGTGAACTTTCCGGATATCCTTCCAATTGTGTAGGCCCAAAGTCATTTACAAAAAGATACAATTCACAGATTATTAAGGAGAAATGAAATGCATAAAGACAGTACAAAAAGCAGCTGATCAAGGAGCTCGGAAGCCAAGATCCAGTAGGGGAGGACAATCTCATTTAGACCACAGGGCCTCCCAGGTTGTCATCCAAAGAAATCCCTGTGAACCAAATATAGAAATATTTTCAGGTGAAAAGAAAAACTTGCCTAGATTACTAGTTAATATGTACATCGGAACATGGAACGTACGAAGCCTCCATGAAGCTGGAAAAACTCATGACGTGATTCAGGAAATAAAAAGACTTAATATCTCCATTCTAGGGATCAGTGAGATGAGGTGACCCAACTCTGGAAAATGCAACATAGACGGATACCACATATACTATTCAGGCGAAGACAGTGCATTGGAACGGCGGCGTAGGATTCATTATAGACTCAAAAAAGCTTTTATTAACTTCATACCTTTCTCGACTCGAGTTGCATTGCTACAAATCAATACGAAACCAGTAAAATTAAATTTATTACAAGTATATGTCCCATAGAGCGAACGTGACTATCAAATGGTGGAAAATTTCTATCGAAATGTGCAAGAAGCATTGAAGCAAACAGAAAAAGAAGAAATCGCAATGGTCATAGGCGACTTTAATGCGAAGATCGCAGCAGAAAGGGATGATGATGTTATTGGAGAGTTTGGTCTGAGAACGAGGAATGACAGAGGAGATAGACTAGTACAATTTTGTCAGGAAAACGAACTTATAGTGAGTAATACGTTCTTCAAACTACCGAAAAGAAGGATATATACGTGGATATCACCAGCAGGTAGTCTAAATAAATCCAATTGATTGATATAAAGACGATATCTTCAGAAATATCAAAATCACACTTAAAACGAGAAAATGAAATAATGGCCAGGAAAAAATGGATGCTGTAGGATATTCTGAAAATGATGGAAGAAAGGCGCCAATTATAAAACAATCAGTAAATGAAATACAACGAAAAGCATAGAAACATACGAAGAGAAATTAGAAAAACGGAAGAAAGATGGTTTAAGGCGGAAAGTACTGAAATCGAAGAAATGGATAAAAACCATGACACTTTTGTTATGGATAAGAAAATAAAAATGAGTTTAGGAATTGGGCGTACAAACAATATTAACAACTTAGATGATAACAACGGAAGGATTATACAGAATATAGAAGAAAAATCAGCTTTCCGCCGACAATCGAATCTCAACAGACGAACCAATGGTGAAATCTCCTGGACCACCTACAATACAAGAAGAATGATGAAATCCCAGCTGAAACGTTAAAACTGCTCAGAGAGGCTTGTCTGAAAAATCTATTAGTGTTATTCAACAAAATTTATGAATCCGGTACAATACCTTACGACTGGCTTAAATCAGTATTTGTCACATTGCCCAAAAAACGAAATTCAAAGAAATGTGAGAACTATTGTACAAACAGCATCATGCGCCACGCCTTGAAATTGTTCCTAGAAATAATCCACGAAATATACAGAAAACTTGAAGCTCATATTGGAAACAGTCTCTGCGGATTTAGGAACGGAATGAGAACACGGGAAGCTTTGTTTGCCCTCCAGATACTCATACAAAACTGTAGAGACATCAATGCTGATGTGCACGTATGTTTTATAGACCTTAAAAAAGCATTTGACATGGTGAAACATGACAAATTAATTAACATCCTAAGAAGAACAAGTATTGACGAAGCTGCCATAAGAATCATACAAAATCTTTATTACGGCCAAAGAGCTAAGAGTTGAAGGACAATTAACAGAGGAAGTAACTATCTGTACGGGAGTGAGACTGGGCTGTGTTTTGTCTCCACTTCTATTTACCGTTTATTCTGAAGATATTTTTAATAAAGCATTGGACGATATTTCAAATGGAATAAATATTAACGGAGTTTTGATTAAAACTTTGAGGTATGCCGATTATACTGTTCTTCTAGCCGATTCTCTGGAGGACTTACAACAACTTCTGGATCGAGTAATAGAAGTGGGAGATGAATACAGTATAAGCCTGAACACGAATAAAACCAAATATATGATAATTTCTAAGAAAAACGACGCTCACGTGGTTACAACACTTTATGCGAACAATGTTGCTTTGGAAAGAGTGTAACGCCTTACCTACCTGGGATGCTTAGTAAATGATCAATGGACCATAGCAGCGAGATAAAGCAAAGAATAGAAAAAGCAAGAACAATATTCTTAAAAATGCACGATGTGTTTTCTAGTAATGCTGAGTCTGCCACTACATATGAGAATGATTAGGTGCTACGTGTATTTAGTTGTGCTGTACAGTGTGGAGGCCTGGACACTCACGGAAGCTACCACCAAGAGAATTGAAGCTTCTGAAATGTGCGTTTTCCGACGAATTCTGAAAATCAGCTGGGTAGAGCATGTGACTAACAACGAAGTCTTAAAAAGAATGGGAGTGAACAGAGAACTGATGAAGACTACTAAAATAAGGACACTCACATATCTAGGGCTCATTATGCATGATGAAATATACGCCATACTCCAACTAATGATTCAAGGGAAAATAAACAGGAAAATAAGACAAGGTAGATGAAGAATATCCTGGCTGAAGAACCTATGCCAGTGGTATGGCAAAACGTCTAATGAACTCTTCCGAGCGGCTGCGAACAAAGTCTCGGTCGCTATGATGATGGCCAACGTCCGCTGAGCATATAAGGCACACGAAGAAGACGATATGCATCCAGTTAGGCCTCAAAAAGTTGAAACTTTGCATGACAGTGATAGGGAGCTGCAGTCAATTTTTATAGATGGTTTTTGCACAGCGTAACCAGTGATTCACAGTTCATTGAAAAGATTCTGTGAAGTGACGAAATCATAAATACTCATAACCTGCATGAATGGAAGGCTGACAACCCTCCCTTAATACGCAAAAGATCTTATACACGACGATGGTCAATAAACATTTGGACTGGGTTATTAAATATCAATGTAATTGGCCCACACATTCTACCTAAGCGACTTCATTCGGCCTTGTTTCTTCTGCTTTTAAATGAAAATGTATCACCGCCATTGCTCGATGAAGTTCCATTTGCAGTTAGATTAAATTGTTGGTTCCAACATGATGAGTTCACCGTCACATTATTGATTACAAGTGAGAAAATAACTTACTGAAAATGAAAATTTCTCTGAAAGGTGGATTGGAAGAGGTAGATTAATACCATGGCCTCCTATATCACCGGATCTGAATCCGTTGGATTTCTTTTTTTGAGGTCATTTGAAAGAAAACGTTTCCGCGAACCTTTTGTGAATCCTGAAGATGTCGATGTTCGTCCTTCCATGATAAACCATGCGAATGTTTGCCTTTAAGTAGGAGGCAACCTATTTGAACATATTTTCTGACAACACATGTGGATAACATCTTTCTTGCTAATATTATTCATTTTTAAGAAGTTTCATTTAAATGTTACATTTGTTTTTTATCAATAACTAAATAACGAAGGACAACAAATATCAAGTCTTAATTTTCGATTTATTTTAGCCCCTAGAATCAAATACCAAAGCACGAACGTTAATTTTTAAACATCCTATATTTAGACATTCACCTTTTGAGAAACTTAATATTAAATTTAATTTTTGTTTTCCGTTTTCTACAGCTTTCTCGGTTGTACCAAACATGCTTTGGAAAAGCAGTAGGCATGTATCACTTAATTGGAATGTGATGCAACTGCAAAGTGCCACTGCATGCGCGTGTAGTCATTTGAAGGACAAAAATGTTAATGAATGCTAAATAAATGGTTTATATTATGATCTTGAGAGTTAATCTCAATTTAATTCAGAAAGTAAAAATAATAAATAAATGATATGCATTAAAACGATTTCTAAGGTTGGCTTTTATCAGGTGCAGGAAGTGCGAACATATTTCCGTTAAATTAAATATTTTATTAATGCGAAAGATATCTTTATAGGCATTTCGTTCAAGGATTGCTGCTTGCTGAATGAAACCTTGCAAAAATGGATCGGTAGAGCAGGCAATTATAACGCAGAACTTATGCAGGGAATCATATCATTACAAATCTTGTAGAAAAAGAAAATCATATTTCGTATCTACAGCTACAAATAGCTAGCTACCGTTGGTAGGTTTTTAATAATAGTGATAGTAACTGTGGCTACAGTCGAAAAGCTACTCTTTTCCTTCATAACTGTACTAAAATATCGAGAAAATATATTTGTTTAAACATTTCAAAGGGTATATTTTGTTAATATAAGTCAAAATGTACCATAGCTCCTACTTAATAAAGTCGTGGAGCATTACAGTGACAGGCAGCATTAAGCTTATACAATGTTAAGAAGTAATGGTGATTAATAATAAAGATAAGAGAACGCCCAGAGTCCCTAGTAATAAATTTACTTCTTTACATCCTGTATTGGTATCTGTTAAAATTTGACTATTGTGTTGAGTATATTATATCTTTCTTAAGCTTTTTAAAGCAAGCTTTCCTTGATCTAATTAGGCACCTAAATGTTTGTAAAAAGTAGTTAAAATAAATACTTTGATAGTTGTTGTTAGCTAGCTAGTTTAAAACAAGTAGTAAAAGGCGATAGATAGCTACAAATTTTACGAAATAACTAATAGTGATAGTAATAGTCAAAATGAATAAAATCAGTATCCTCAACAGTAAGTAAATGAATTTCCCTTAAAAGTAATTAGAACTTTATTTAGCAATTATGAATTTTAGAACTATAAAAAAGTTACTTCTACTTGGAAAATAGCCTTTCATATTTTTATCGGTAAAGGTCTGCTTTCACATTATGATAATGACAATGTTGAAAGCTGCTGTGCTACATATTAATGAATTTCAACTTAGTTTAGGGATTAAAGCCGTAACTGGGCTGTTAAATTTCCGGCGACACATAAAGCGATCATTACAGCTCGTCTCTTTGGAGCGGGAAGTAGTTGTAAACTTAGAGGGAGGAAGAACAAGATTATAAATATATATAAAAATATAATTTCATCTAGAAAGAAGCGACATTAAATGGAAGTCATGACTAACATTACTAATCTAGTATACGTATATCAACGCCGATCTCTTTTTTTCATATCGGACCTGTAGAATTCTCGATTCATCCAAGCAAATTCACTTTACGCAGGAATACAATTCACTCAGACCAGTCGTTCTGAAACGAACCTCCGCTAAAGGTTCATCTCCGCTTGCGATCACAAATGAAAACCATATACATTTGCGTGATTCGTTAGCAGTTACACACGTTTACAAAGTACAGTACTTACATGTCGACGCATCTGATCTATTTGCTAATAGAATTATGACAGACAAATAATTAACAATATTAATCTACATTACGAAACTTCTTCCCGAATACAATAGCAAAGCGCTGCGACGGTAATCCAATTGTTATAGTACGATGTAATATTATTTAAATACGTTGCCAGAATATTACTCCAATAGGGGACCAGTTAGAGAAACAAGAACTCATGAAACTGCTGAACAATAATGATCAGCAAATATAGAAGGGCGCTAGAATTAGAATGAGGTCATTCATTGTTTGTCGTTATTCTTCTTCTTCTTGTTCTTTCATTAGATGTTTACAACCTGCTTTTCTTCACTCTTCTGAAAATGTTTATGGCGAGTCTGCTGAAGACGTTAGCCAGCTTCCAACCCATCTTTTTGCTGGTCTTCCTGGTAGTCTCTTTCGTAGAGGTTTCGAGTATTGATTTCAAATTAATACGAATGTTATTTTCCACACAACTGTTGAAGTCATCATTAACGTTATTATATCCGTTAAAATACATTTTCCATCTCTTGAAAAGACAAAGTTTATATGGATGTTATTTTGCATATTATTTTTCTTCTTCTTGTTCATCTAGCAGGACGTACGTCTTTACTTAAGCCATGCTTTATACACCATTTACTACAATTATTTAAGAATTATCAACATCTGATTGAAGCGATTCAATTATTTATTACTCTAGAACACAAGATATTGATTTCCAAATACATCAGTAGGAACTACTAACTTTGTATAACTTTCTTATAGTGTTTCGCAGTTGGTATAAGCGTAGAAGATATAATACATATATTGTATGCTCTTGGGTAAAAATGGATATTTGAATTATTTAACCATCCGAGACTAAAATTCTATTGCTTATTTTAAGATATTTATTAAACTAAGGGTGTTTAAGATGTATTAAGATGTCTAGCTGTTATTAGGTTAAAGTTTTTGTGCCACATCTGAAAAATGCCAGCATACAATCTAAATAAGAAATCGGTAAAATGACAGAAAATACATTAAAAAATGCACACTTCGCCATTTTTCCTTACTACGAATGTTTTCAGTAGGCATTACAGTGGTTAATGAAGAAGAATCGCAGATACTCGAAAATTAGGCTACTCTAAATGTGGTTTATATTTATGTTTATTTGTTTTTAAATTTTATTTTAGGTTATAAATGATTATAATCTGTCACTTTGTTTCTATTGATATCAAGAAAGCAGTATAAGAAAGCTTAAAGCATCATATCTACATTAATTATTAAACAAATCCTTCCAGGTTTGTCAAGCAATTTAAACGCTGACTTTGATTAGGTTAAGTTTGTATCAGGATATGAACATTTTCTGTTCTAGAGTAGAAAACTAATTATGGCAACTAAATTCGACTTTGATAACTATACCCGAAATAAATGTTACAGATTTTGTTAATTATATTGTAATAAGTGTTTGTTAGGTATTACAATTCACTAAAGTATTGACTTTTTACAAGTAAATAAACACATCCTATGCGTTATTTGTATATAAATAATTCAAAAGGGTCGGTAGCTATTTTCAACGCATCTAAAATTAATTTTATCCCCTGCCAGGTATATACGCCTTATGGTTGATTAACCAACTGCAAACTACATACATTCCGGAAAATGAGTTCAAGTACGAAAATTTGTCTTTTGTTAGCTTCAAGAATATGACATCGAAAAGGCGAGGCAAGCAGATGGGGAAACATTTTCTGTCACGAAATAGTCTTACTAAAAGCAAAGAAAAAGAAAAATGTAGTTTCTATAGGTCAGTAAAGAAAAGCGCGATATAAATTTTCATTTTTGAGCTTTCCTCGACTGATTTAATTACTTTGTATTTAATGATTAAATCCACCTTCGTTTTGGTTTGCGTAAAATCAATGTAATAAAATACACAAATGAGTTTGCTTTTAAAAAACATTTTCCTACGCAATATTGAGGTAAAAATAGAAAATGGCTATAAATAGACTTAATAAAAGTCGATACATTTCACAGAGTTTATAAGTCCTACATTCTTTATACATTCATTTTTCTTTTTATTAAAATTTATTTGTGAGTTACGCTTTTAATTTTAAATCTTTAAAATCTTATTAACAAAATAGGAGTTTGGAAACACGCAGATAAACTGTAAAATAGAAGAATCTTCATTAAAATGGCATACAAGTGTATCGATATACATATGTAGATATATATTGCTGTGAGACGAACAGACAAATATTAATAAATAAATGATTGAAATTATAAATTGTTCCTCTTCCATGGTCGTCCGTCCTGGGACTGGTTTGTCGCAGCTTTCCATTTTCCCCTATGTACGGCTTTTCTCTTCATTTCCTCATAGCGGTTGCTTCCCGAGTCTTGAATTATTTGTTTTATAAATTGAAGACGGGGGCGTCCTTTTGTTATTATTCTTAAATCACGTTATTGCGCCTGTGGTAAAATATCCCAATAAAGATAACTTGCTTTGGATTCACTAAGTTACCTTTAAAATTGCTGTTATAAATAATTGTACGAACAGGACGACCTCCACAACAAGTATTTTACTCTTTCACAGGGTAATACTGTAATTCAAAATTAGCGCGTTTGATCTTCAAAACTATAAATTATAGTGCCAAGATATACAAGGTTGAAGCATGAATTATGAAAAATGAATTCAAATTTGCCAACAGATTTGTGCTTTTTTTCATTTAATCATCAATAACCAAATACCAATGTCCAATGAAATAAATTAACAATATTTAATGAATAACTACAAATTCTCCAAATTGACCCACATTTACACAGTAGTACTTGCTTTTTTCTTCCAAAATTGGTAAAAGTCGCATTAGTTGGAATCAATTTGTGACACTCCTGCTTCTTATTGACCTCCAAAATGGCTGAACGCCCACCTGTTGCTGGAATATTTCTTTGTAGAAGTCTTTGAAAATAGGAAACTTCGTCGCCATTATTTCATCGGACTAGTAAGTAGGAAACTTGGGAATTCTTCTTAAACCTTGTTTGTAGATAGGGATGTTCCATGAAGTTGTTTAACTCGTAAAAAATTTGTAAAGACATAACCTCCAATTTACGAAATTATTAATGGTTGTATAGATGTTTTCCATCTTAAAATCACTTAAACGATGTTTACTAATACTTTGCGTTAGGTTTATATATTAAAAAGTCTTAAAAGTATTCTTTTACTTGTAGATATTTTGACGAATTGTAGTTCGTCGACAAAATCAGAAACATCGATTAACAAAAAACGTCGAAGAACAATTGCAAGCTACTGACGATTGATTCTGAAAAAGCCCAATTCAAATCAAAAATTAATTCATTTGAAGAATTTTTTTTTTCAAAAAGAATCGTGGAGTTGCCATAGCAACTCCACGATTCTCATCCCACCCCGCTTACCTCGGATCAGCGCATGTAGCGCTATGCACGAGTCTAACATGCCCCACCCTTGAAAAACCCCCCCAACAATGCTACCGAGTCACTCCCGCTGCTCCTGAATTAATTAAAATTCGGGCCACAACGGGAGTCAAACTCGGGTCAACCGGTTGCGAAGCGGACTCTTGCCCACTGTGCCACCCGGTCGCCCATTTGAAGAATAAATCACTCTAGCCATAGGTAAATATAACAAATAAAACCGGTTGTCTCATGACACTTAAAAAATTGATTTATTTCAAGTGATTACATAATTACGCAGACTGCAAAATTATAAATTCAGTAGCTGGATGAATGTTCTTACACTTTGAAATTTACATGACTACTGGTAAAAAAATTTACACAAACTTTAACATTTTTAAGCCGGTTGCTAGGAAATCGAAACAAAACATATTTTTTGTGCCAATCACTTAGTAACACAATAATACAAACAAATTAACATAAATCTAAAGCGCATGTGCCGATTTTTTTCAGCTAACCAGAAAATAGGATATAATTACAAATTTTAATAAAATCTATATTACACAAATAATTCTTTTATATTTCAAAACTCACAAAATCTGAATTCAAAATTAAATTAGTAATAAAAATCTATACGTTCTATTACCTTACTTAGATATAATTCGACTTAAAATAATAACTAATATACATTTTCTAATTTCCTGTTTTTGATATATTTAATTAAATAGTTTATTAAAATCATTGACAGTGTTGGTAACACATATAAAACAAAATAGTATTATAAAAACCACACAGGAAAAGCTCAAATTCCCACAAAACTCATATTTGATTAAATATGCCGAAAACATATTACTAAAGTTCTATATGAAGTTCTATATTAAAAAAAACGTAAATAGGAATGGCAAAAGCTGCTTACCCTTCTATATTGATAAATCAAAATTGGCAGCAGCCTGCCGTCTCGAAATTCCGTTATCAAGCAAAACACAAAATTACTCATCAGAAATGACCAAACTATAAGAGAATCGGTCGCAAAGTTTATTCAACATTCTATTTCAGAGAGTAGCTGTATAATGAATATATAGGGATAGATACAGCTATGTATAAATATACGTACATTATAACAATTTTAACGATTCCCAAATTTTCAGAAAACTTGAAAAGAATTTTACAGTATCAGAAGTCAAGAAAAATACAAAAATGTAGCTATTTTTAAACGAACATATCATTTTTGAATTTGTATAAACTTACGTAAAATATTGGAATTTTTCTTATATATTTGAAAGCCCCTAAAAAATTAAATAAACAAACACATTTCTAAAACATTAATGGTTTCTTTTGTCTACATCTAGCATCTAGACACATATTAGATAATGTTTTAAGTATCTATATTTAGGCACATATACAGTATTTTGTAAAAAAGATAAACAAAACGATCCAATCCTACAGTGTAGCTTTTTCACATAATTGCATTCCAACATCTTCATTAAAATTGATATAAATATTATTTTAAAATTTTATTTTTCTTGGAATGTACGTAAACTGTACAGAATATATTTTTTTATTATTCTGGTGTAAATTTAATACATTGATCTTGGACTTATCTTACAATACAGAATAAATACGTGTAAGTTGGTAAACCTTTTAGATGTTGGTGACTCACAAAACAGAGTTCTTTAAATTCCCAGTAGTACAAACGTCTCCTTTACACCTTTAGCGTCTTAGAAATACGAATAAGGGTGCAATAAAAATAAAAGGTTTTATGGCTTCCAATTCTATACCTTTATGAATCACGTTTTTCCCTTATAACCGACCACCCAGTTTAAAATAAATAGTAAATAAAATATTAAATTCGGTTTAGCAGGATTGTAGTATTTTTACTTCCGAATGCAATTATATAATGGAAAAGGCAAAAATAATGTAATTTTGGTAAGATGAACCAATGTTCAGCTTCTACGTAAAATATATTTTATATTTTCTCATTCTTATCCAAGGCAGGGTTGGGTAACTGGGCTCACGGGGTAAGTGGAACCACCCCTTTTAAAATATTCATGACGATAACCTTCTTGAATAACATACATTTTTAGTTATTTTCAATGACGCAACAATAAAGCAACCAAAAACTCACTGTTGGTAGCAGTGACTTTGAATTTATGATAGCTATTATTTTGAGCGGGTAACAACAGTGGGAAACGTATTCCGTTAAAATTTGCTGTGTTTGTAATACTATTATTTAAGGTAAGTTACTACATGTTAAATTTCATATGTAGGTGTTGAAAATTACTTGTTTTGATTGGGGGAAAAATTAAGGTACGGGCCCAGTTGCCCCTGAAAAAGTCCACTTTGGTTAAGTAGGCCCACTCTCAACGGGTAACTGGACCCCCAGTGGCCCAGTTACCCTAATGTGTATTTTTTATGCAGAATGACGCGAGTTTACCAAAGAAAAACTACTAGAGGAGCGGACGGAGGAGGATATACAATGGAAACATTAAGACAGGCGATAGAGGCTGTTAAGGATCATAGAGAAACAGTAAGAGGTGCAGCTAAAGACTTTAAGATACCTAGAAGCACCTTAAGGCACTATCTCGATGGAAGCAGGGGTGTTGGACTGATCGCAAAGCAAGGACGAGGTGGAGGAAGTAAACTTGCATTATCTGAAAAAGAAGAAAAGGACTTACCAGAGGATTGAAAGTAATGGAAAGGAGGGGATATGGATTAAGTAAAGAAGCGGCTTCAGATGTTGCTGAATGTTTTGTAAAAATGAAAAACTTTAAAACCAGATTTAAAAATACTGGACCTGGCACTGAATGGTTTATTAACTTTCGAAAACACAATAACTTATCCATAAAAAAACTCAAGCTGTTAAGAGTGCCAGAATGAAGCAAATCAATCCATTTGTAATATATGGCTTTTATGACCTACTTGAGACTATAGTCAACACACAACGCATTACTTGAAGCCCCTAGATGTCTGCATTTTTTGAGCCTTTAAAGATGGCATGGGATAAAGAACTTGTTAGACGGCAGCATCTTAACCCAAGAAAAAGAATTCCCAAGCCTGACTTTCTTAATATTCTCAACAAAGTTTATAGAGATTTAGATGTGGGCAACATCACAAAGGGATTTGCAGCTACAGGGATATGTCCCGTAAATCGAGAAGTATTTGATAAAAAGCATTTCACTCAACACGACATGAAAAAATATGAAGAATGGAGGTTAAGAAGAAATGGTCATGATGAAGAACAAGATGCAGAACCGATGGTAGTGGAAACCGAAAACATTTCTCAAGATGAACAGGATAGTGTTAATAATGAAGAAGATCATGTCGTTCAAACTGATGAAGGTAGACCATCTACTTCAAGAGAGGTAGAAGATAGACTATCTACTTCAAGAGGTGCAATTTCAGAGACCACTGGTATTCCTAGTGTCAACTCTTTTCAAAATCTTCTTTTGTCTTTGGTCAAACAGTAGAAACTTAGTGGTGAAACCCCACTAAAGAAAACTAGAAAGCATGTATGCAATGGTGCAGAAATCATTACAAAACAAGAATATGTTGAGAAGCTTCTCAAAGACAATGAAACAAAAAATAAGAAAAGTAACAACCTAAAAATCCACGAAAGAAACCAAACTTAACCAAGAAGGTAAAATCCAAACCTACACCAGAATCGTCAGACTCTGAAGAAAGTTCTATTGCCATTCAACCGTCATCGGACGAGGATGACGAAGGGCCGTCCTACTTGGGAGCAGGAGACGGAGATATTGTGATCGTTTCTTATGGACTGAAGAAATAATTGAACATGAAGATCTTCTTGTGAAGGCGAAGTGTATGGAACAAGCCGGAAAATTTGGAAATTGAAAGTGGCCAGAAAAGGAAGATATACTCTGGTATACTCAGAATGATATTTTGAAAATTATTCCGCCTCCGATTGCCGTCAACAACAGAGGTCATTATAGCGTTAAAGACATGGAAAAGTATGTCGACTAATTAAGAAGCCATCATCTAATGAATACATTTTTAGTGATTACTTTTTGCCAAAGAACATTACAAAATTTTTATTTAAATTAAATATAAGAATTTTGTATTTTTTCTCAATAAAACTTTAATCACTCTACCTATTCACTTCATTCATGGTTTTCAAATCCTCATAACTATACAGTCGCCACTGTGATGTTTGTGATCTTGTGGTACAAAATAGGGTATATATCATAGTAGGGCCCAGTTATCCCAGAATGCTTAACATGCAGCTTCAATAGAAAATAAGGAGAGATGGTCCAGTTACCCCTTATGAATAGGGCAACTGGGCGCAGCGACATTGTAAAAACAAATATTTTTTTAAACCAAGATTTTCGCTCTTTGTCTAAAGTAACATATCTTACCTTAAGTATACTAGTTAACATATTTAACCATGAAACATAATGGGATATTGTAAAAAATGTTAAAGTTATGATCAAAATAAAATCAGATGTTGTAAAACTAGGGCTCAGTTACCCAACCCTGCCTCATAAAATTATTAAGGAATTGACCAAAAATATTAGAAAGAACAAAGTTCGGGCAGACATTTATATTTAAACCTCTCAACATTTACTAAAGCCAAACATTTTATTACAGAAGTTGATACTACTCCTAGAGACAATGGTAAGAATTCAAAATGAGGGTGAGAAATTCCATGATTTTACATAATTTTCTTACATAGATGATAGATGTTTCTGCGAGTTTCATACGCCAATGCACTTTAATAAATATGGTTCTCCTTTTTCTTTTCGTGGATTTAGGGTTTCCCCATCCGTTCTCATTGATGTGTTTAGTTTTTTCTCGGTCTCCATATATTTCGCTTTCCGCTAGGCCTGTATTGTAACACTCTTTTTAGTAATCGATTTTTTAATAAACGTAAGTGTTTAAATATAAATCGTTATCATTACGTGGTTATTTGAAAGTTTTTGGTAACGTAGAGTAAAATGTACAACAGAACTACTAAACTTAGAAAAAAATTAATAATTGATTAATCTTGAATGATTCTTATGGTCATTCGATTATATAATTGAATTCGGATGTAAAACCTACAAGCTTGCTACTTTAACTAAATTCGGCTCTATTCAAATAAAACTGTTACGTTAGATTATTTCCACAAATAGACTGTATAGATAAAATGCATATACCATTGAAAGGAAACAAAATAGAAATTTTAGTGGTAATCTGGCAAGCAACCACATATCACGCGTACCATATTTTATTATATAGTATTTGTATCTAGATTCTAACAATACCTGTGTTTGTAGCTAAGTATCAATTAATATCCTACTCCATGTATATATGGTAGAGGTCATAAAATTTTCTTTTTAAAATTGTACATTTGCTGCGTCCTATTTTCCCTGCCTCTGCAGTTTATCAATATTCTTTATTTATAAAATGCATATGCAATATGAAAGCTCTAAAATCGGCTAATCTAGCTTTGATGCGTTAAACCTAGGATTTATGAATTGGAACTTAGGATTTCGAAGTTTCACTACGCCATCAAAGCAATCCTAGATTTTTCCGGATCTTGTTGGTAAATACAGCGTAATATCTACAATAAAATATAGAACAGAACTGAAAAGTTTACTCTAAGAAATAATAATATGTAAAATATAAGTATTCCTAACATATAACAGAAATACGTACTCATTATGTTATGTCAGTATACATAAGTTATTTACTAGCATTCTGCATATTATATTATTTAAATGAAGTTAATTACTAGTTAATAGCAATAACTTGTTTGTTATTATATGACACGCTTAGAGAACGCTTTCAATTGAAGAGTTTGCTGAGTGATCTGGAAAAACATCTGTTGGTTGCACATAACTCATAAGTATGCTGATAATTCGGTGAAGCGCTTGTGGAAATAAGCAAATCCTAGAATTATCAATACAAGCTGAAGTATATGCTAAAATTGGCTGATAAATGTCTGAAATGCAGGGAACAATATACTTTTTGGTACATTTACCTCATGAAATTACCAAATCCTAGGTTTAGTACACCAATGCTAGGATTCTCTACGAACCGATTAAATATATCAGTTATATTACGAGGTAGATTCAGTTTTTAGTTATCTTAAGATTGTTAAATATATTTTATAGTCTTTGGCTTCATAGGATTTACGACAATTGCTTTTTTCAATGTCTGCGTAATGGTGTTTGTAAAATTGAAATAAGGAGAGAATACTGTCAATGTGAGGGTCTTAGTTCTCTAAAAGATATTCATCAGAGGAAGATGAAAGCATGCATATGCAAGTGTTTTTCTTATTGTGGTATTGCTAAATAGGCGTAAAGATTTAAAAAGGTCTCCAAAGAAGTTCAAGAAGTTTCATTTTTTCCAAAACCTCGAAATAATTGCATCATAATTGCGTCATATGTAGTAGACGTGATACTAACAGTTTTTGTTGAAAACATTGCAATTTTGGAAAACTGCAAGATTGAAAGTACTGTAATTGCTAACAAATAATATTTCATTATTCAGTGTTATTTCTTGGAAACGGAACAAAAACTCCAATGCAGTGATAACTAGAGAGTCTTTAGGCTGTTTATGCCAATGTATTGATTAAACACCTTAAAAAATCTTCAAGTTTGTCAAGCAAGTCAAATACCGACTTTTACCAGGTCCTAATTGCATTAAGAAACTTAATGATAATCGTAATCTTTATAAGAATTAAATTATTAATTTAGACGTAAATAAGTTGTGGTTTAAACGAAAAAGTAATTGTCGCAACTGAATACTTGATCTTCTTTTATAATCTCTTCGAGACTGTGTATTAATATAAAAAGTAAGAAAATGAAAACACTAATATGTATATATACAATCAGAATGATGCATTATATTACAGGCGCTTCCTGGTTCCCTTTCACCAAGCCTCTCTATCCACTGTTTTCCTCTTCTAGATTTCTTGTACCGTAGTTCGTCTAATACCCTAATTTCACGACTTAAGCGGTCTTCTTCTCCTCTCCTTTCCTAGTGGGGATCTCTTGAATATTTTTTGAGTCGACTGTTTTCAAGCAACCTCATTAAATAGCGAAACCATACCTCTTCTTTCAATTCTGACGACTACAGGTTTTCTTCGCGTTCATTCTCCTTCTTATATCTTCATTTGTAATTCTCTTACGTCTACATACCCCTGCACCTCTTCGCAGATAGTCCATTTTGACAGTTCTTAGTTTTTGTTTCATGGTCTGATTCACTGTCCAGACCTCTAAGCCTAAAATTTTTCGAGTTGTTTCATTCTTTATGGAAATGGTTTTGTCCCACTACAAGGAGTTCAAGATTAGACTATAATCTTAATCACTTCGGTAGTTATACAGGTATGTTTCCTGGGACTGGCAATCGTATATTCTTCATTTGAAATCGACTGAAATAGACTGTCCTCCTCTACTGGCTGTTCGAGTGTCATCGTTATTATAGGTTTGTGGTGTCCAGGTAGCAAGGAAACGACGTCGGATTTCTACTGAAAGCTCTTTGTAATGTTCCTCTCACTCCTTAATGTTAATGAGTTGGTCAATTTCGTTATTATTATTGATAGCAGCTTTTAATGAATCTCCAACGTTGAGTGTAGTTCACCTGTTATTTGTTGAATCTGTATACAGTTCTACCCCCAGAAATAATTCTTCTCTTCCGCTATTTTCCTTCTTAGTTTTCTATTCGTTGTCTTATAAACTTCTCATTTTTCGTTAGTTTTATTGGTTAACCACTGATTGCATTAAGATTTTTTTTCTATAATATATTCTTGTATTTCCTAATATAGCAACACAGGTTTATTAGATGTGGTTTATCAAAATTCCCTAAATTATATTCCTAATTACAGATAAAATCCTGTGGGTGCTCAAACATATAACAGTTAGCAAACGCGAAAGTATTAATTAACGTGTACTGTATTTATAGAAAGGAAGTTTAAAATACTAACATCACTTCAGCCCAATTTATTGCTTTGCGTAGGATACGTTCTTGCATCAAAGCACTAATTTAAAATTGCCAAAGTATATGTTATAATGGCTTATTTAGAGAAGGGTAGTAGGTGTCGGTCAACAAACAGGAACAGACCAGACTGCCAGACTGCGTGACGCCTGTCTTGTGGGTGGACTGGCGGTATGCCATAAAATCCTGGGTTTCCACGATTTCTACTGTTCCTCTGACGCCACCCTCTATGTTTTTTACACCCAGGATTTTACCTGCTGAAAATTAGGTCACTGATTTTTTGGATAATGCTTGTTTTGACGCAAATCCTAAAAATAATTTTTATGTATATTTTAAAAGTTAAATATGTATATATTTTTGAATGTCAAATATGTTTTATGTGTTTATATAAAATAGTTTAAAAGTCGAACTGTGGCAAAATTACACCTGCGCTACCCATCACTAACAATTCCAATTTCAGTGATGCTTAACAGAAACTTTAAAAACAAAACAACATTTGATTACATAAGTCATTTTGTTTTGTGTATGCTGTTGGTATACGAGTTTGTGATTTTAATATAAATAAATAGAGGCTGAAAAAGAAATTATTTATATTCTATTTAATCTTTTACCAAGTCAAAAAGTCACAATCAACGTGGGTCACCTAATTAACGCTTAGCGAGATATTTACAATTCCTTTTTTCAAGTTTTACATCTAAGGTCAAGAAATACACATATTTTCGATTTAACTGCTTAGGATTTTTGTGTTTGGAGTTGCCTAACTCCACTGTCTGTAGAACCTGTAAATAATTCTGCCAAAATGCACAATAATGCCAGATAATTCGCACAAGGCCAGGTATTTTTGAAAGCGCGCGGAGTTATGTCCTGAGAATATGAAGAATCTGTGTCGACATTCAGGTCCAGGAGAGTCCAGGAGAAATGTTGCACTCATTTTTTAACTAACGTGATTACATTTCTTTAATCAGGACTGCTTTTTTTTTGTACTATTACAGTATATAAAAACTTCTGTAGATTTTACATTTTCGGTGACTTCATAAAAGTACCTACTGAAGTAGTATCAAATCTGGAGAACTTCAGTTGCTATATAGCGTATTCCCCGCCAAACAATTTGTTTAGATAGATTGAACTTAGTCCAGTATTTACTGGAAACACCTTTGTTAATATAAGATCATGTTAAATAATAATAATCTAAAGTCTGCTCTTCCACAATTGTGCCAATACACTGATCTTTTCGAAATGTTGTTACCTCAGCAATGGAGAGCAAACACCTTGCTGAACTAGCTCACTCATATAAAAGAAAATTCTGCTGATACAGCAAAATAGAGGTTCATCGGAAAAATTAATATGTGTAACAAATATTGAAATAGTAGATATAGCAAATATTTATCAGCTGTTCACAAAATTCAATTGTACGATATCATCACCAGACAGCTGTTGTGCCAATTTTATTTTATGTAATTTAAAATCCGTAACACTAAGCATGGCTCATGTCATGATCTCTCCCACACTAGATCATTGGCTTACGAAGATCTTGTATGTACAATAAAAGGATAAGCAGGATGTGTGCTAACACTGCAGGGCGTCCAGTTTTAAGTGATCTTTGACATGACCAGCTTCTCGAAACCTATACCCAATGGGTATATTGTCTGGATGAATGTCATTAACAGTGGCTTAGCGAAAAATACGGAGGTTCCATTGTAGAAACATTACCATAACCCTAATTTCTTCTTATAAATGATCTTAAACAAGTACAAAGTATTGTCAAAAACCCAGAACTTAACAACTCCATTTATTAGCATAATAAACAAATCTAGTCAGAATAAGTTTTTTATTTTCCTTTGTTTCAGTCGTCCTTGTCGTCAAGAACCTTTTACGTTCCATTGCTGGACACCGCCCTGTTCTCTCTCACCTGCTTCTCCTCAGCGCTAAGGTGGAAGCACGGGTATCTACAGCTTAACGTCGAATTCAAACAACCCGATAAGTTATGGGCATTAAGATCTCAAATTTGCCGGCCGACGTATTTTAGTAAGTTTCGTAATTGTTTCGTAGATCTACGTTATATCAAAAATCAATTGGACATTTTGTTTGTCAATAAGACATAAATACACAAATACTCTGTGTTATAGCAGCACCAGCTGTTTAAGACAAGCTTATGAAGAAAGATAATGTTGTAATACTTTTTGCAAACCTTTCTTGCAAAATCATAAAGAATTTGCAACAGGAACATAGACACAAATGTATCCCTCCGCGTATACAAAAAATATGTCACCAAATAAGAATTACAGAAAACAAACGGTAAACCCTCTAAAACAGTGGTTCCCAAAACATTTTTAAAGCGTGACCTCCTTCTGAACAAAATTTTACTCGCGACCCCCCTCTCATAGTACTCAACTTTCAGAATCAGCGACTAAACAGCCAATTGACGCCATCTATTACCAAGCAGCACAATTTATTTATTTGTTCTCCTTGTGTCCGGAAATTTCTACCATATCTGGGAGGGTACTATATGGCACTGGAATAATCGGCAAAGTCTAGATTGCTTTATATAAGCAGCAGACAGCGATGAAATTAGTCATAATTCCAAAATTGTTTGCTGTGCTGCTGACTGTGTGTTGAGTGCAGTAAATCGATAACAAATATTTATCGTCAACTATGAGCTATACTCGTTTTGTTAAAGACGGATAAAGTTTTATAACGGGCATTAGAACTTCCCGCGTCTGACAGTGACAAGAATACAAAGAAAAACAGAATTTACAGCGATGAATACCTTAAATATGGTTTTACCGTTATTTCCCAGAAATCCCAGTGCGCACTTTGTCGGAAGGTGCTGTCAAAAGAATATATGAAGCCATCAAAGCTATTTCGACATTTAAATACCAAAGTTATCGCGTTGCATTTCGTATTGCAAAAACCAATAAGTCTCATACAATTGCTGTTTAAATGGTGTAAATAATGGTTCGTGAAAAAAATGTTGATAAGCTGCAAGCAATACCACTCTCTAATAATACTATAGCTCTTGCGATGAGCATTTTTCAGTTTCAGATTAGCGCTTTATTTGTACACTACAAACTGAACGAATTTCTGTCTTTGTTAGTTGCTTGCAGATTCATATTTCCGACAAAGACGTATGTCGACATCTGCGAACAAAACAATACCAACACTGTACGTGTGGCGTATTCTATCGGCTGACGCGTTTAGTAGAAAGAAACAGAGATACTTGAGGAATGTCGCGCTGATGCAACCGAACGTCACTACTTAAATCTGTTTCCAGCAGTATTTAAAATGTTTTGGAGGATTATATGTCAATATTTTATTTTCGGAAGTTACCTGTAAGAGTTTTTATTTACCATGTTGTTTATTGCTGAAATTTATTTTATACACTTTGTTTTTGCTGGGAAATAATTCTGTAGATATCCGAGTTTGTTTTGGTTTGTGGAAATTGGTATTAAGAGGTTGAAGATAAAATAATAAAATAATCAACTAACAAAGACAGAAATGCGTTCAGTTTGTGGTGTGCAAATAAAGCGCTAATCCGAAACTGAAAAATGCTCATCGTAGGAACTATATTCAAAGAAGAATAAGTGACCATAGCAGATGATATTCGAACACAAGTTGTTGAAAATATTAAGAAGTGCACGTACTTCTCATTATAGATGGACGAATCCACGGATATTTCTAACCGTGTCCAATTTATAGCATTTGTAAGATACAATACCGGACATGGTATTACAGAAGATATTTTATTTTGTACCCCATTAGAGGTCGATAACAACGGAAAATGTTTATTCGACACTTTCGTGCAAAGTACTAATACGTACGAGATTGACTGGGCAAAACGCGTTGTTATGTGCACCGAAAGGACATCGATCTGGTCTTATTGTCCGATTAAAAGGAATAATGCCAAATGCTACATGGTTACACGGATATTTACAACAAGAATTTCTTGCATGATAATCTTTACCTTCTGAAATGGATTGTGTTTTGAAAAATGTCTTTCAAGTGGTAAACTACAACAAGGGAAAAGCATTGCAGACTCATATTTATTGAAAAATTTGTGTAACCATGAATTCTTTATATGCAAATCTTATTTTTCACATGGAAGTAACATGGTTTTCGAGGGGTAGCGTCTTGTAAAAAGTTTTCCAGTTAAAAGTGGAACGTTTGATGTACCTGCCAGATAAGAAACCCGAATATGAGAGGACATTTTTCAATTTCCTTTGGTTTCTAATGCTAGCTTTTATATTTTCGAGCAGTTACGCTCTGAACAGCGTTTTGCAAGGCCGCGATACTGACATAATAACAGCCACAAACAAAATTAGCGGATTTATAAAGAAATTTGGTTTCCGTTCGACTTCAATTGGAAGATGAAGTTCATTCCAGTGCGTTCAAGAACTCATGGAAGACTTAGTTAAGAATGATGATATGATAAATTCTGAGCACATGTTTGCAGAAATTGCAACTAACATGAAACAACCACTCATTGCAATATCATGTGATGGAATGTTGAAAGTAGACTTATTTTCCCACAACGTAGATCAATTTTAAACCAAAAAAATGCAAGAATACCCCGAGCTTGCAGTCTATAATTGTCATCAAAACAAAAGTAAGAAAACACCTCGAACTTAAAAATAATAGTATTGTGTGTGTATCAAATACAGAGCCCAGATTTAAAAGCTAGTTTGATTTTGGAAATCCTGCAGCGACCTCCCTAACCCTACATCCCTACCCCCCAGGGCTCGCGGCCCACACCTGGGAACCATTGCTCTTAAAATATACATCATAATAAAAACCACTATATCTGATGAAATTGTTGTGTAAAGAACTCTTTTCTAACGATACAACCACAAAAGGTATTATTTGAAACAGTATCACTGTAACGTAATCCTTTATTAGCAAATACTGATGTATACGTATTCTGTAATAACACATCTTTCCAAACTATAGCTATGTATTTTAGTCATATTATAAATACGAACAAACTATACCTACCGTATGGACAAACAAGATGTTTGTGCAAGAAAAAATGAAACAGCTAAAGAGGTCACGAATTAAAATTACAACAATAAAAATTATCTACAACTTCCTTTAGTGGGGCGACAAGACGGCCAAATGAGATAAAAGAGCTACAAATTCATTAATTTTGGTCACCGATCCGGTTGCAATAAAAAGGTACAACTGTGCAGCACACTTTGTTTAAGTTTCTCCTTGATTAATGGCGTGGTCGTGTTTATTTTCTGAGATATTTTCAGAAAGCTACATGAAAAGTGAATTATCCAGTTGAAATTTAAGAAGTGGACGTATATACATCCGGAAAATGATTATCAGCATTAACATACTCCGCTTATGGTTAAATCATTGCGTTTATAATAAATAACTAAAAAGTTCATGTTTGCTTATTAAATAAATCTGGGACTGAAATGTGAAAGCGACTGTATATAATATTCAAGATCTAGGTAATATTAATATAGCAGGAACAGCTACCGTACCTTGGAACTAGAATTAAGTATTACAAACATGACGCGCTTGAACTTTTCGCATTACTTCCTTCCTTGCAAGTTTTAATATTAAATTTAAAAAGCGCCCGGTTTTTAGCTCGTTTAAGGATGTTTAAAATTTATCGATTTCACGGTTTGCCAGCGCAGAAAAATTAGTTTCCGTTGAATACAGTATCTGCTAAATTAAAATACTGTCTGCTTCTAAGTAAAATGATACTTAGAAGTTAAAAATGATGTAAAACATTCGAGCAGCGATCATATTTTTAGATGTGCTTATATTTTATTATGTATCAGACTTCAATATTAGTTTAATAGAACAAATAATACTTAGAATGTTTTTGAATTGTACACATGTTCCAGATGAAATTTATAAATATCAAAATAATCTTCAACATTTTTGCTGCAAAATATACCTACATTATACATTATACCAAAGACTATACTATAGGAGTATAGTCTTTGATTATACACAACAAGTACATTGAGTACTTTCACAAATTTTAGAAATATCTGTCCTTATACAATGTTTCATAGAAAATCTGAGTGTTATTTATGATCCTAGCTAAGTAATGTTGGTTACCTTCTAAAAACTTTTATAAGAGCACTGAAATTGGGAAATAGTAGGCAAATCAAATCCAGGAAATAGGGCATCTTCCACAATAAGCAGTTTCGAAAACTTTCGTTTCATATAAAATACATCCTTCGACTCCCAGAAACCTTTGTAATGGCATTCAAATGGGGAAATAATGGGCAAATAAAATTCAGGAAATATGACTTCTTCCACTATTTGCAATTTCGAGAATTTTGGTTTCATATAAAATACATCCTTCGATTTCCAAAACCTTTTCTACGAGCATTGAAACTGGGAAATAGTAGGCAAGTCCAATCCAGGAAACAGAACTTCTTCCACAATTCGGAGTTTCTAAAATTTAAGTTTCATGTAAAACGCTTACTTCGATTCTTAGAAACCTATATAAGAGCACTGAAATTGGGAAATAAGTAATAGGCAAATCAAATTAAAGCAAAATGGATTCTTCCACAATTTGGAGTTATCCAAAATTTTTGTTTTATATAAAATACATCCTTCTATTCCCAGAGACATGTGAAAGGTCACTGGAAATGGCAAATAATAGGCAACTCCATTCCAGGAAAAGGGCGTCTTCCACAATTTGGATTTATCGAAAATATTCGTTTCATATGAAATACATCCTTCGATTCCCAGAGACCCGTGTAAGATCACTGGAATTGGGAAATAATAGGCAACTCCATTCCAGGGCTTCTTCCACAATTTGAATTTATCGAAAATTTTCGTTTGATATGAAATACATCCTTCGATTCGCAGAGACATGAAAGGTCACTGGAAATGGCAAATAATAGGCAGCTCCATTTCAGGAAATAATGTTTCTTCCACAATTTGGAGAACATTTTCGTTTCATATGAAACACACCCTCTGATTCCCAGAGACCTTTGAAAGAGCACTAAAATTGGGAAATAATAGACAAGTCCATTCCAGGAAATAGGGCTTCTTCCACAATTTGGAGTTATCGAAAATTTTCGTTTCATATGAAACACACCCTTCGGTTCGCAGAGACCTTTGAAAGAGCACTAAAATTGGGAAATAATAGACAATTAATTCAAAGAAATAGGGATTCTTCCACAGTTTGGAGTTATTGAAAATTTTGGTTTTATGTAAAATACATACTTCGATTCCAAGAAACCTTTGTAAGAGCAATTAAATTTGGGAAATAGTAGGCAAATCCAATCCAAGAAATAAGGCTTCTTCCACAATTTGAAGCTATCGAAAATTTTGGTTTCATATAAAATACATGGTTCGATTCCCAAAGACCTGTGTAAGGTCACTGGAATTGGGAAATAATAGGCAACTCCATTCCAGAAAATAAGGCTTCTTCCACAATTTGGATTTAACGAAAATTTTTGTTTCGTATACGATTCCCAGAAACCTTTGCAAGGGCATTCAAATAGGGAAATAATGGGCAAATCAAATTCAGCAAATATGACTTCTTCCACTATTTGCAATTTCGAGAATTTTGGTTTCATATAAAATACATCCTTCGATTTCCAGAAACCTTTGTAAGAGCATTGAAATTGGGAAATAGTGGGCAAGTCCAATCCAGGAAACAGGGCTTCCTCCACAATTTGGAGTTTCGAAAATTTACGCTTCGTTCGATTCTTAGAAACCTACGTAAGAGCACTGAAATTGGGAAATAAGTAATAGGCAAATCAAATTCGAAGAAAATGAATTCTTCCACAACTTGGAGTTATAGAAAATTTTGGTTTCCTATGAAATACATCCTTGGATTCCCAGAAACCTTTGCTATTATAAAGGATTTGTCTATGTTTTCCCAATTTTAATGCTATTACACTAAAATTGGGAAATAATAGACAAATCCATTCCAGGAAATAGGGCTTTCTCCACAATTTGGGTTTATCGAAAATTTTCGTTTCGTATGAAGTATATCCATCGATTCCCAGAGACCTTTGTAAAAACACTGAAATTGGGAAATAGTAGGCAAGTCCAATCCAAGAAACAGGGCTTCTTCTACAATTTGAAGTTTCGAAAATTTATGTTTCATGTAAAACGCTTCCTTCGGTTCTTAGAAACCTGAAAGCACTGAAATTGGGAAACAAGTAATAGGCAAATCAAATTCGATGAAAATGGATTCTGTCACAATTTGGAGTTATCGAAAAATTTCGTTTCATATGAAATAAATCCTTGGATTCCCAAAGACATGTGTAAAGTCACTAACCGTGGGAAATAATAGACAAATCCATTCCAGGAAATAGGGCTTCTTCCACAATTTGGAGTTATATGAAATTTCGTTTCATATGAAATGCATCCTTCGATTCCCAGAAATGCATCCTTCGATTCCTAGAAGCTTTTATGGGCATTGAAAGTGGGAAATAATAGACAAATCAAATCGAGAAAATATGGCTTCATCCACAATTTAGAGTTATCGAAAATTGTGGTTTCAAATGAAACACATCCTTCAATTCCCAGAAACCTTTGTAAGGGCATTGAAATTGGGAAATAATAGACAAATCAAATTCAGAAAATATGGCTTCATCCAGAATTTAAAGTTATCGAAAATTTTGGTTTCATATAAAACACATCTTTCAATTCCCAGAAACATTTGTAAGGGCATTGAAATTGGAAAATTATAGACAAATGAAATCCAGGAAATATTTTCATCCACAATTTGGAATTTCCTAAATTTTCAATTCATATAAAATACATCCTGCGATTCCCAGAAAGCATTGTAAGAGCATTGAAATTGGGAAATGATAGGCGAAGTAAATTCAGCAAATATGGCTTCCTCCACAATTTTTAGTCTCGAAAATTTTCGGTTTAAAGTACATCCTTCGATTCGCAAAATCTTGGCAAGGGCACTGAAATTGGGAAATAATAGGCATATCAAATCCAAGAAATATGGCTTCTTCATACAAGTTGATGTTTCGAAAATCTTCGTTTCATATACATACATCCTTCGATTCAGAGAAACCTGTATAAGAGCAATAAAATTGGGAAATAGTACGCAAATCAATTCAGGAAATAGAGCTTCTTCCCCAATTTCGAGTTATCGAAAATTTTGGTTTCGTATATAATGCTATCTTCGATTCCTGGAAATCTTTAGTAATATTTACGAACTTTGCTAAAAGTGCTTATTAAGAACCTTTGTAAGAGAACTGGAATTAGGAAGCAATAGGCAAATCAAATTCACGCAATATGGGTCCTGCCGCAATTTGGGGTTTCCGAAAATTTTAGTTTCATATAAAATCCTTTTTTCGATTCCTAGAGAGTTTCAGTATTATATACGACCCTTTCTAAAAATGTTGGTTTCCTCTTACAAACCCTTTGTAAAAGCAGTGAAATTTAATAATAGTAGACAATTCAAGTATATAAAATTGATGTTATCGCCGATGTGGTTTTTTTTTAGTTCCATTATGTAAAATCTTGTACTTATTACGATAACTAAAACTTTTCGGTGCTGTTTTAGATATTTCATGTTTTGTGTTTTTTCACGAAACTGCATAGAAGCAGTGAAATTTCAATGAAGGAAAAATAGTGAACAAGCTGTAATTACTGGCTTTACTAGCAGATGCAAAATAAGTTACGCAAACGTTACGCGGTGCAGAACGGAATGTCCTAAGCCATCAATTATACATGTTTGAGGCGGATTAACACAACCCATACATAAACTGCTTGCACTTCAATAGCCTTCGGCATAATTGGTGTAACTCTCTTAATTAAAAACCACAGAAGTGCATGTATTGGACATGGATACGTATGGACGTTACTGATCAGCATAATATAAATCATTAATTTTTCTTCTAGCATGCATACTTATATCAGCTATAATGAACCCGCCGTATTTGTTAGGAAACCCAGACAAAACGACGCGGGATTTCTAATTACACCCTTCACAATCTAAACACGTTATCATTGTCGACGTGCTGTCTGTATCGTAGCCAAGTAAACAGAAAAATCTGTTTGCACATTGTACATACTTATCCTTGTGTCTATAATCAACTGTAATCACTTCTAACATGATATTATTTGTGAATGTTTCTAATATTTACAAGGACATCGAGTCACAGAAATAATTTCCTTCGCGTGCTCAAGTCTTGTATGGAATAAAATACAGCCTCCATATAGTGATGTTAGAAAATACCCAAAAAATAATCACTATGTAGAATTCATGTTTAGATACGAATCTCAAACAGTCGATAGTCGGCAACGCTGTAAGCGATAATTTGCTTATAAAACTGGATTTTTTACGATTTGCTCAAAATTGTATCTGTATACCTCACTAATGTGGTACAAGTTTGAAAGAAAATTATTATTAATTATTATGTTTAACACATATCTGTTTCTATCAGCTTGGTTATTTTGTGTTATCGCTTTTCTATGAGCTGCATTGGTTTACTATATTTGATTTACCGAGCTAAGGAACGCTAAAAATATTATTTATAGGTACTTTTTTCATGTGTTTAATTTTCTTCCAAATGCGCGCTCCATCTGTAACACTGTTTTTCGTCCACGTAATTGTCGTAATTTCGTCCCTAAACAAAACACATGTAACATAAAAAACATGCTGCGTGCTTTTCTTACGCCCGCAATGCCAATTGTTTATTAAACTGATATTTAGACTAAATCATCGCGTTTGCTCTTTAAAGTTCTAACCGCTAGAAACAGTCTGCCTTTTCGAAATACCGAAATTAGGCAGGCTTTATTTCAAGCCTTGTGGAAAACGCATATTTTAGAATTGCTTATTTTATTCATCATGCTAGTCTGTTCAATGCGCGACGATTGTTCTAACCGCTAGAAACAGTCTGCCTGTTCGAAATACCGAAATTAGGTAGGCTTTATTTCAAGCCTTGTGGAAAGCCATATTTTAGAATTGCTTATTTTATTCATCATGATAGTCTGTTCGATGCGCGACGATTGCCTGTGTGATTCATTCTTAAAAATAGCCAATTAGCGACTGGTTCAAATTCTGCGTTCAGAATCCTCCCCTCCCTTCCTCTCTCTTCCGCCTGAAAATCACTGCAGTATATATTCTGTCGGAAAGCTGTGACAACGTTGAACTGTCTATTTATAAAATAATAATTAGTTATGCCTTGTTTAAGCTTTAAAATGACAAATGAAATTAGCATGAAATGCCATGGTTCGTTGGCTGCTTATAGCGAATTGCCACTGTTATTGATACTGGATTGTAAAAAGTATTGCGGCAACTTTTATATGCTTGTGTCTGTAATGTTTATAATGCTGTACATATTTTCATAGTATAACCTCATTCTCCGTGCATTTCACCATGCTGTGAGTAAACCTATCTTGGAATAAATGCCATAAAATGGAAGTCAAAACAATCCTCCGAAAATTCAATTTTCATGTTTGGATGTCCATATTTCATGCATAGTTATGAAGTCAAGGAAGGTTATCGATTTCTTTTAATTTTTCTTGGTAAATGATGATTTTTGGGAAGACGGGAGTGAACTACAACAGAATTTTAGTGTATTCGCAGAGGAACTCAGGAACAGAAACATGAATTAACTTAAGGAAAACCAAAACAATGATACCATCAAAAAAGAAAGACATAGAAGAACAGAAAATTGTACAACTAACTGATTTTAAATGTCTAGATGCATAATGCATATGTTAACGAGTCGGAAAGCCACGAAGCAGATGTTTGAAAAAGGATTACGTCCACAGGACTAATATTCAACGCTATAGAAAAGAATTTCCTAAAGAAGAAAGAAAGCCCGGAGCGTACAAAACCTCTTGATCAGCCTTAAAAGAAAATTACAGAGCGCGGGTATGGTATACCTACGACTGGTGGAAGAATGGATCAGTAAGGATACAATGAGAAATGAAACACACCGAAAAACCTTAAATTCGCCTCTCTAGTCAAAATGATATGGCTGGCACAGTAAAGATGGTGGGGACACATAAACGTGACAAAACAAGTATTTGCAACAAAGTGTACGAGGAAGAGGAAAATTTGTAGATCCTGCAGAATCTTGGAAGACGAAAACAAAAGCGTCGTGGAAGAAAGAAGAGAGGAATTGAATGGAATATAAACCTCTTCTCTTCTTCTGAAACGTATTTTAGGCCAGTGGCCTGTTATTTACGGCTTGCTCTTGAGACACTGACTGCCAGCTATCTTTCCATCTTCTGGTCTTCTTCCACTGGGTTTGCTAATCGGTTCCTTTCCATCCTTCCGACATGTTCATTCCCATTGTCTCCATTTCCTTGCCCATTTTAGTATATCTTCTGTCTTGCACTTTTCCCTTATTTCGGTGTTTCTAATTTTGTCTCTTAGCGTTTTTCCCGTTATAGATCTAAGGATTCTCATTTCCAATGTACGTAGTAGGCTTTTTGTTTGATTTGTATCTGCCCGCGTTTCTACTGCATACGTCATTACCGGTCTCACGCAGCTTTTATAGATTCGAACCTTACTCTCTATATTCATATGCTGATTTCTTCATATAACATCTCTAATACAGTCATACATCCTGAAATTTCTGCTGCTTTAGTTATTTGTTTGACCACTTCTTTCCGTAAATTACTGATGCTTGATATCTCTGTGCCGAGGTATGTAAACGCCATCACTTGGTCCATGTTTTCGTTGTCGATGACCAGCTTGCATCGGGGCGGTTCTCTTGCTGCAACCATGCACTTTGTTTTTTCTACGGAAATCTTAATATTGTAATCCTCTGCAGCAGTTTTAAATGTTTACAGCATACGCATCTTCGCTCTCTGACAATATAACAGCATCATCGGCGTAGCAGATTATCTTTACTTCGTCTGGTCCCATTGTATACCCTTTCCCCGTTGCTTTTACTTTAGCAATGATTTTGCCCATTATGACATTAAATAGTAATGGACTTAGGCTGTCCCCCTTTCGGATTCCTAATGTAAGAGATACTTCTTCACTTAATTCATTGTTAGTTTTTATCTTCGTGGTGTTATTATTATTTATATCTTTTATTAGTAGTATTATGTTATTAGGGACTTCTTTTTCTTTTAAAATATTTATTACGTCTTACGTTCGAAAGCTTTCGTCAAATCTATGAAGCATATATACGCTGGTTTGCAGAATTCCAGGGACTTTTCCGTAATCTGTATAAATATGGCATCTACCGTGGACCGATTGTTTCTGAACCCCTGTTGCTCTTTGCCGATTTGATATATCTCCAATATTTGATTTGCTATTACTTTTGTTAGCAGTTTTAGCAATGTGCATAATAGAGTTATTGTTCTGGAATTTGATGGATATTTCTTATCTCCCTTTTTCAAAATGGGTATTGTGATACTCGTTTTGCATTCTGTTGGTATAGTGGTTTTTTCGAAGATCTTCTGATACAGCCGGGTGATTTCTTTGATCAAATCTCCCCTACCATACTTGATTAATTCAATAGGTATGTTATCCACTACGGGGACCTATCTATCTTTTAACTTTTTTATAGCTTCGTAAATTGGTTCTTGTGTTATTGTGTTTTCATCCTAATTCTCTCTATCTATTATTTCATTTCCATCGTTGTCATAGTTGTCGTCGCTATTATCTAATTGTTTGAGATACGTGGAATATAATCCTTATCAAAGAATTGAAGAAGTTCTGGAAGCAGAGATCGCTGGTACACAAAGAAGAATAAGCTGAACCTCAATCACGACAACAAAAGGTACAAGAGGCAGGATAAGTGAGTAGGATTAAGGCCGAATATGCATACATACAAAATTCCAACAGTTCAAGAATTGTTTAGGTATGATTCAGATCATAGGATAGGATAGGAGTTCTATGAAGCAATGGACAGTGTAGTATAGAATTGTAACAACATTCGAATTTCTACTTTTGTCTAATGAATCCGCATATACTACAAATGGATAAAACTGTTGATATTAGGTTGCTGAAGACATCCATAGGTGTGTAAAATCCAAAATCAAAATATTTGAATAGGTATCGTTGGTTATCGAATCATACATAGCGACCTGAAGTTATTTCGAGAAGAAGTCACTCCAATTTGAAATATTTGATACTCAAATGAGTTGTATTCAGATTTACCAATTTATAAAGCAAGGTTTTAGCAAAATGAAACAACAGGGCATTATGTTTAAACAAAAATTAAGTAAACATACATACATGACCAACTTATGGGGGCACCCAGACCCTCAGATCTAATACTATTAAACTATTTCATGAAATATCTACAAAATAATAAAGACTGATAATGTCGAAGATCACCACAATACATATAAGATCAATTTTAGTAGGAAGATTCAAGGTAAGAAATTTATGATAGAAGACCGTGTTATCAACATTAATAACTAATATTTGCATAAATACATATTTAGTTGTGTTTAACTTATATACGTTTTTCAATGTAGCCTTATTTAAAAGAAATATATATTCTGAGTTTTCCTTTGAAATATATGAATTGATTTAAAACGATTAATCGATTAATCAGACCTTGGATAATTGTAAGTAAAATAATCGTCCGCTGATTTTTAAATAATTATCTTATTAATCGATTCTTTATTCTAATCGATTGTACACAATTGAATTCTACATGGCTCTGGAAATAACTTGAATTTTAACAAATTCTTGAATACTTACAAAAAAACAAATACCAATAATATTTAAAATATATTTTAAAAAATTACTCACTACTAGTTGCTGAATTTTTCAAAACTAAATTGCTGCAAAAATATCTCGAATTTGAAAATCAATTATAAGCTTCAACTGATTTTCATTTCCCATTCCTAATATGTACTGAAGAATAAACACAGTATGATAAAAGTATAGAACTATTTCCCTTCACATAACTTATATACAAACCGTCGAAGATAAATGTCCCATATATGGAAACTACGATCTACTCTCAAATTCTCAGAACTTTATTTAATTTGTATATATTATTTGGTTTTCTTTTGGAAGCCACAACCTTGCAACCACATTTGAGCTTAAAATGAAAAAATAATCGATTTATATACAGAAAGAAACAAAACAATTGGATTGAACAAAGCATGTGTATAATCTCTTCGACGCTATCAACTCTGTAATTACTATTTAATTACAAGCACTGCACTGTTGGGTACCTGAACATAAGTAACGCAAGAACAAAGAACTGAATTAAAGTTCCGCCCTAGTAAATACCAAATGTGTCAACACATTGTTATGTTACCACAGACAATTAACACGAAAAAGATAAAAAATGGAAACTAGTTGTTATTCAAACTTTAGGCAAGAGCTATATCAGTTGTTCACGGCAACAGGATTATCTTCAATTTTTGCTTCTGATTATTGACATAAATAAATGAAATCGGGTATGAGCAATACAGGGTGTTAAAAATTACACAGACACAAATGGTAAAAAGGCAAAAACGGTTCCGATAGGCGTAAGCCCCAAAAACCCCTCGTTGAGGAGCTACTGCTTTTGGAGTTCCATTTACATATAATCAGTTTTTTAAAAACAATATTTGTATAAGCGGGATGATATTTTTTACATATATAAATTTTTTGTTCATTTCTAACATAAAGTTTTATTTGCTTACAAAAATATGATAATTTACTAGTAACTAATAAAACAACCGTACATGTAATCACTGTTTTGCTGCCATTTGATTACTCCGGGGTGTTACCTCTGGGTACTCATTTAGGTTGAATTGACCTCTCGGTTTCCGGGAATTGAACTCGGGGCATTTTGCGTCTTAACCCGCCGCGGTACCCACTGAACTACGTGGTCTCTACATACAAGATTTAATCTACTTTAAAAATCAACGTACTCTCTCTTCGCTCTTCTTCAATATCTATGGTACTCCGAAGCAATCTTTAAAGAAACGGTAAACGAGGAAATTGTAATCACGGCACAACAATTAACAACATTGGATACGCTGATGGGACCATCATAATAGCAAACACCCTATCCAACTACAGATTGTATAGTCCAATCTTGTGAAGAATTTGATTTTTTGATCAATGTTTGCAAGATTAAGGTGATGTATTCTGAAAAAGAAGAGAAAAGGCATTTCGAAGAATCAATGGCAACGTAATCGATTAAGTATGCTATAAATAGTTAATACCAGCATACACCAAAACTATGATATACCAAAAAAAAATACGATCAAAAATTGAACAGACCCGAAAACCTCCATGAATATGAAACAATTCTTTATAAGACCACACCCTCAGATTCGAAATAATCAGATGCTATCTGTTTTCCATTATGTTGAATGGAGGCAAGTGATTAGATGGTTCGGATGCACATGCGTAGATATTTTCCTGAGGGATCAATTTCCAAAATTCAGTTAGTGAGTTGGATCGCCAATCTCCGAAGGGAGACGGTGTACAAAGACGAAGAAGAAGAAGAACTAAGTAACACTAAGACGGTTAATATGATTTTTTCTGGATTTCAGATTTTATAGTAGATATATGCTCGCTATTGCAAGATCAGTTACCCTGTATATGTATAGGGTGAGCACAGTTGTCCCCTCTTAAAAGTGGTTGACGCAACCCTTCATACATACCGCACGGCAACCGAGATTATTTCATTTTTATAGTATAGATGTAGTATAGATTGTAGTACTTAACAGTTGTACTAATATTCGTATACGTATGTTAGTATTTAATAAGAGAAGCACCCATTCGTGTAACCGTAATATAGTAAAAACATTTGGGAAACAAAAAAAATAGTAGTTGTATTTAATTCCGTAAATATTCAAAATTGCCTCCATCACTTCCACATATTTAAAATACGATGTTCGGACTTAAGCAAGCATGTCGAGTGTAATTGGTGTACAATCTCCGATTATTTTATTCTCTAAATCATCACTATCACTATCAATCACTAATTTACTACTGGAATTCGATATATAATTTCTTTAATTGTACCCAAGAAAAGGACTAGTGAAGTCATATTGTAATTTCTTGTTGGTTATCAATGCACAACTCCTCTTTCAGTGCAAGTTTCTCCAAATACATTGTAGTGAGCAGGACAGCCATCATCCTTGTACAGTAGTCGCAATGTAAGAAAATCAGAGTAGGATTAAAATGAAAACCCGAAGTTGCGACACTCCTTCCTTTTCTAACCAACCTGTCTTTACGGTTCTTGCATTGCGACTACTATACCAAAGTCTTTCAGTGTACGATCTTTGAGGTCTACTTCTTCCAACAATCCGGGTAAACTGTTTTGTAGCAAATAAAAGTAACAATGTCCACTTATGTTTTCATGGAAGAAGTGTGATCCAGTAATATCGTTATCTGGTATGCATCAACAAACATTTATCGCAAAAACGTTTAGTAAAAGGATACCGCGTATCCAGTGGGGAGTCTGTGGTACGTAATAGTGCGAATTATGCCTATTCCTTTTGCTTCACCATTAAACATTTCACAATTAAAACAAATGGAACCAAGAGTTAATCCTGAAATAAATTTCAAAATTGCAATCTTCTCCGAGAGTCATTTTCATGCAGTCCGTCAGTCCGCGTACCAAAGTAAAGTGATAGGAATGAAATACATTTCGCTTCTGAATTCTTCTAACTGAAGTTCGACTAATATCCACATTTGTGCTTAAATTTCTTTGACTTACATAAGAATATTCATTCACTTCCTCTAACATTGCTAATTCATTTTCCATGTTCGTAATCGTTCTGGGCCTACATCTGCTGGAATTAATAGGTTTCTCTTGGTGTCTTAATGATGTTGCAAGGCGTCTAAATATATTTTACAGAGGGTGGTCTTCTTGTTGGGTAGCGCCTGATATATAGGGCGGGGGTTGCCTTTCTGCGGCATTTGCCAAAGATAAGCAACGTAACTGTTCTCCGTTACATGAAAAAATCTTACTTAACTCGACTTGGCATTAGTTAAATTAGGAGAAAAGTGGTTTTGGTTGCCTTGCTGTACCATGTAGGGTTGCCCTGCTATACGATGTTGGGTTGCATCACCCGCTTTTTTTTTTATTGGTAATTTGCAAATTCACAATCTACTTCCATACAGAGTATTAAGTAAATGTGTTGCATGTATTAGACTTGTAAGGGAATCATCCACTGATGTTTCCCTTAGTAGATTTCTTCGTTACGCTAGGTCTTGGGGCCATGTTCCACATTGTCTTCACACAATGGGACCTCTGTTGTATAATTGCTATATTAAGTCGTTCTCATGGTTTGTTACTTGGTCTTTGTATTTGGTAGCAATTCGCTGAATCTCTTCCGCGATAGAGGGAATTTTCAGGTCATTATGGAGAGTCTGGTTGCTGATGTACCATGGGGCGTCCACTATTATTTTCAGTACTTTGGATTGGATAATTTGTATGATTTTTAGGTTTACTGACTTAGCGCATCCCCATAACTTGAGCCCATATGCCCATATTGGTTTAATCATAGCTTTATATAACAGTAGCTTATTAATTAAAGAGAGTTTGGATGTTCGATCGACAAGCCAATACATTTATCGAAATTTGAGATGCATCTGTCTGCGTTTTGTTTGGATGTGCTTTTTCCAGGTGGGTCTTTGGTCCACGATGAGTCTAAGGTATTTCGCTTCCGTTTTAGTATGTACAGGTACGTCATTAATTGTTACAGGTGGCAAGTGTTGTGCTTGGTGGTAAATGTAACTTGGACTAATTTTGTTTCCCATTCGGTTGTTCTACCATTTGGGGAGAAGGTCCAGAAAAGCTTGTTGATTTTCGAAAGCCAATATTGAATTTACACTTACAGATAAGACGACTACGTCGCCGCCACATGAGGTCATTGTAGGGTTATTTGTTTGGGGTATATCGGCAGTGCAGATTAAGAGTAGGAGAAGTCTAAGAACACTACCTTTGGGGGGCACCTGATTCGATAGGATGGAAGTTTGATTGGCAGTCATTATGTCTTACTGAGAAGTTTCTGCCGGTTAAGTAAAATTTTAAAAGCTAAAAATTGTTGGATAATGTTCTTTTTATTTTGTAGAGAAGACTCGCATGCCACACCTTATCAAATGCCTATGAAATATCAAGAAATACTGCATTACAGAATTTCTTGTCTTCTATATTCTTGGTAATTACGTTGACTACCCTATGAGCCTGTTGAATTGTAGAGGGATGTATATGGAATCCGAACTGATGATTCGGTAGTAGTGTCAGGGAGTCATGCTCTTCATAGATCCTTTTTAGTAGGTGTCGTTCGAATACTTTGATTGTTATGGGCAGAAGGCTAATAGGTAGATAAGATGTTGGTTTGTGTGGAAGTTTTTGCGGCTTGTGGATCATGATGATTTCAGCGCATTTCAATATTATGGGAAAGTATGACAAACTTAATATCCGGTTAAAGATGACTGTTAGAAGAACTACAGCTTTTCGGGGTTGCTTTAATATTTGTCCGGTTATTATGTCGTAACCTGAGGGCTTACGTATGTTTATTTTATTTTTTTTCTACTGGCGAGAAGGGTTTTATGAGAAGGGACATTTGGCATGTATAGCCAATTATAATTAAGTTGGTCAGCAATGTTTCTTGACATTTGCCATATTTTTATAGCTCTGCGTTTAGTTGACGGATGTGCAGCGGTATGTTGATAGTATTGGTTGTGTGCTGTCAATTCTGGGGGGTGGAGCGCCAGGCTGCTTCTTGCACTAATCTAAATAATATTGTGCTGTTTCGTCCAGATCATCGGGGGATTTTTTCGTAACTTGAACTTCTTCAATGTAATTTGGAAAAGTATTCCAGTCAGTATTTTTTGAGGTTAACTTCGGGGTAGACGACTTACTGACGTCAGTTGTGCTGATGCTGACGGTGGCTGGTGTATGGTCAGATGGAAGATCAAAGTTAGATTGCGCTTTTAAAGGGCAACAATTTAGCTGGTCTAGTCTGTATAGATGACGTCAAGGATCCGAAACGAATGACGCCACAAATTTACCATAGACGTTATAAAATACAATATAAATTAAATCGGAGTTTTCTCAGAAAATTTTATATTTTTGGAATATCAAACTTGTCCAAGCTTTGTGTACAGGATGTATCCAAATAAACGTGTCTAAGATTTTTCTGTATAATAATTCTAATTGCTTTGTATTTTTCCGTGTAGGGTTACTGTATTCTGTAGTGCCAACTAAATTGAAATTCTAATTTTTATGGCTCGAAGCTTTGCTATTGTCGTGTTCCTGCATGATTAATACTTTGGTTGCAGAACCACAACCGGAAAATATTCCACGCAGAACTGCTCCTTTTGTTATGAAAATTTATTCCAAGTGCCACCTGTTCGAAGTTGTAACGGTAAGAAATTTACAAGTACACAAAGAGCGCCCAAAAAGGTGCATCATCCACCTGCATACGTTACCTGCAACAAAGGCAGAACCTACCTGCTGCAGTTTTCAATACAGGTAGCAACCCAAAGTTAATTTTTATTTCAGAATTGGATGGATAATCGACTAACCCGCATCATCCTCTAATAACACAAGTTTTTTTATGCCCGGCGAGATTTTTCGAGCGATAAAAAAGGTTTTAAGCTTTCCTGGCTTTATAACCTGAACTCAAACAACTAATCAGTCAGATCAAACCGTATACCGTGAACGGTGGCAAATTACAGGTAGTTATCGTTTTTTTGCTAAATGATGCAATAACGCTTTTAAGAGCTTAACATTTCTCTTTGGGTTCTAATTCTGCCGGATACGTTTTTATTGCGGGCATGCACAGCACAATTTGGCTGCTGAGATTGTTTGAGATAATTTAATTTTAGACCCATGCCCGTTAGAACAAAGAACACTTAAAGTAGTGCAACGTTAAGACCGTTTTACATTTAAAATTTAGTACACACGTTTTGGCACGCAAACATTAAGTTCGTGGAGGTCAAAACTAGGCTACATATAAAAGTAGGAGATAAGACAGTTTATGTTATTTTCGTGACATTTTCGGATAGATAAATGTGCAGACATTATATGTCTTCCATACGGTTTTCGGCACACGATTCTGACCTAATGCAGCGGAGAAGAATGGGAACAAACAAGTCAAAGATAAAAAAGTCATAAAAGAGCCTGGTAAATATTTACCACTGTATTTGAATATTTTAATAAGACGAGAAGAACGGCTCTAAGAAAAGTTTTATTACAATACTCACAGTGTCAATAAAGCAATGTTAGTTCAACATAATTAAAATTTTATTTATTTGAAGTGTTTATCTATTGCTAATTATGTATAACAACCGTAATAAATATTTTTCAAAGTTTACACTCACATCAAATATTTTAAATATTCCTTATAATGAAGCATTAGCAAGCTATATACTACTGAATTCCTTATCTATATTTTAAAGCAATTCTCTCAATATAGATCAATTTTTGAAAAGATAACTATCTTCTTTCCTCTGTGTGTAACAACTACATCACAAAAACTATGCACAATAAAACCGTATTTTTACGTACAGAAAGGTCCCGTTTAACAATACCTCGGTTAACGCTGATTTTATACGAGGGCAGCTTTTCAAGTTTTACAAAAGACCACTAGGTGGCGCTATTGAGATGTGTCATTACTATTTTCGTAAAATTTGACATTTGCTATTGTGAAAACAGTGGCAGCATTTAGTGAAAAAATGGAAATTTCACGTGATGATTGGATGACTTTTTAAAATTTTTAGTAAAGGTCTAACTCAACAACAATGCATAGAATGGCTTCGTTCAACTTTTGGTAATGAAGCACAATCAGAAAAACTGTTTACAATTGGTTTGTAGAATTTCGTTGTGGTCGTGCGTCAGTCAGTGATTTTCGTTAATAAGGTCGACCTAAATCCATTGTTATTCCAAAAAACATCGATACTGTGCGCAATATGATTGAAGATCGGCATGTGACTTACAGTGAGATAGAGGCATCCTTAGGCATATAGAAGACTGCAGTACATTCGATTTTGCATGAACATTTAGCTGTGAAAAAATCTCTTCCCGATGGATTCCGCATAATTTAACCGAAGTTCAAAAAAAGCTCGTGTTAATTGATGTAAGGAAATGCTCAAAAAATTCGATCTAGGAACCGCAAAATCCGTATACAACATCGTAACAGGTGACGAAACGTGGATATATTAGTATGAACCAGAAACTAAGCAACAATCGCTGTTTGGGTGTTCCAAGATGAACGGAATCCCACAAAAGTTGTTCGTCCAAGAAACACTTCCAAGAAAACAACAATTTGTTTGCCAGAAGTCATCGACGAAATCAGGAAAAACAACCGAAAACGTCGCATCATTCATCTTCATGACAATGCCAGCTCTCACACAGCACGTTAAACTATTGATTAATTATTTGAAGGAGAAAAACATCGAATTAATGTCTCATTGTCCGTATTCACCTGATTTATCGCCTAACGACTTCTTTGTGTTCCCGAATGTCAAACAAAAAATACCTGCACAACGGTTTTCGTCACCTCAAGAAGCTGCTGAAGCCTTCAAAAATAATGTTTTTGAGATACCAACTTCAGAGTGGAAAAAATGTTTCGAGAATTGGTTTGAATGCATGCAAAAGTTTATAAATCATAAAGGCGAATATTTTAAAGAGCAATAAAACAGTATGATCCAAAAAAAATTTATTTCCTAGATTCTGTAAAAACTTAAAAGGCTGCCCTCGTATAACGCGTTTTTTCCGAACCCTTAAAGAGCTAAATATCCCTTGATTCGATATAACGCGGTTTTGGTCGATACCTAAAAAGGCGCAAAAATTTACGCTGATTCAGTATATCGCGGAATTTCTTTTATTCATATGTAATACAATTATTCCCGAACCCGCACCAATCGGTGAGAGGCGACGATTCAACGTAGCGCTGTAATTCCCCTAAACCCTTACTTCATGTTTGTCCCGTGTATTTGTTTTCCACGTATATCGTGTATTTTTCTACCAATGAAATTTAAGTGTACGCAGGCTGAGCAGAGTGAATGTGCAAGACTGTAGGGTTGAGCAATGAGTACGAGTGAGACCGTATCTCTCTCGAGGTCGTTCTGTTTCAATATTTTTCGTAATGTTTCGCATAGTTAATATAAAAGCAATTTATAATTAAAATAAAACTTATTTAATCGCAGTCATGTGTTCCTTTATCCCTATTTACTATCTGTTAAAATTGTCCCGTTTAGCGCTGTTTCGTTTAGCGCTGTTTCGTTCAGCGCTTTGTTTTCTAGGAACGCATGCTGAGCGTTGAATGAGGTCTTACTGTACTATAAAATTTTCCAATTATGCATTTATTATCAGTTAATAAAACTAAACACTCACTAGAGAAGTAAAATACATGTACTTGCACATTTTTAAGTGCATGTTTTAGAAATATTTTTTAAAAGACAAATGCTGTACTATGCATTTTTAAAACTGGACAAAATAAAATAGTTCATGAATCTTGGGTGCTACTCAATATGACAATATCGAAAACGTTATCCTGCAAATCCAGGCACTCCGTCACTGAATTCCTTTCCGCATATAATCAAACAAACCTGCTGTATTATCAGTAGAGCCCGGATCTATATGCACTAAATACAATCAAAATATGCGCATACATATGTACTCTAAATAGGCAGAATATGCTTCGAATATAATAAAATATACACAGTGCGTATGCACATTGATACAAGTATGACTAAAGCCGAATTGCAACCCATTTACATTCTCAGATTTTTCTTAAGCGCGTCTTTAGCAATGGGCCCTAGTTACAATTAATGCAAATAAAAACAACAGAACAAAATGCTGTTTTGTAAAATATAGACTAAATTAATTAATTTTTCCACTTATTCAATAAGTAACAAATAATGTGATATACAAAATTCCACATACCTGACACACGACTGCTAGTAAATTTTAAATTCTTTTAAGAACTAAAACTTGTTTAGAACGTTGACGAAATAATAAAAGAACTTTTAAAATAACACTGTTACTTTATTATTATACCAAAATTCGGAGTAGTAAACTAACAGGTCCTCTTATGCCCAAAACTAAATTACAATTAAGTAAGACTTTCAGATTTTTCTTAAGAGTGTCATTACCAACGTGCCCTAGTTACGGTCAACACAAACAAAAACAAAACTTTTATTCTACCGACTTCTCCATAGCCCACATTATCAATAACAAAATTTAAGTGACTTCTATTACATATTTGGAAGTTTCAGACTCATCGACTTCAAACTGCTTAAGCACATGCATATTTAGCAATCGAAAACAATTGCCTATCTAGTAAATGACTACTAATGTTCAAATCTTTGTAAAATATAATGATCTTCAGCAAACTCGTATAAGAACATAAAAGACTCTTCCGTTTTACCAGTTCATACAATTGCAATAACAAGTATTGTAATATAAGTTCTTCTCAAATTTCGCAGAAACATTCATAATGAGAATAAAATTGTATTTTTATTAAGTTAAAAATTTACCTCTTATGCTTCAACTCATTTATTATATGGAACGTATACACACAATATTCCCAAAAATGTATTTTCTGTGAACTAATTTGAATACATTACAAAAATGATACAATCTAAATTATATGCAAATGCCTATTTTTTCGCGCTCTAGTAATGAGTATTATTGTAACTTCGTTAACGTTTACAGTTGATGACACCAAAGAGCTCTACTTATTTGCCACATTTTAAAAGCATAGGTGAATTAACGTTAGCTATCAAAACAGGTATCATAAACCATTAGAAACAGATGTGAACGATAATAAATAACTGTAAACTTTATACTGCTAACTTGTAAATTGAACTGGTTAAGTACTTAAAATTCGTGTCTCTCAAGTCAACTCTAATTTGCATATGAAGAAGTATACATGTCTTGGAAGATACTGTTTTACATTGTTCTTTTAAAATAAACATTAACTCGAGTTGTTTTTACTAACATAACATCTAAAGTTGTGGTAATGATCTACCTTGAAGTTGCGTAAATGTTGTCATCAAAATTATGCATTAATTTAATTACAATAACTGCTAATGTGTGACTTGGATGTGCCCGATTCTTTTGTGGCACCTAAGCAAATAACTACACATAATGCTATTATTTTCATTTTTAAAATATTTATACTTTAGTAAGTTCATGTCCAGTGGAGAACCAGATATATATATATATAT
>JABXWE010023044.1:0-11716 GCA_014611495.1 Limonius californicus
ATTACATAGTTTTGTAATTTAGCAGAAAAAATTGCAATTATTATAAATTATTATATATTTTTAAGATACATAGAAAATAATTTGCGGGGGGGGGGAATGATAAATATATAAATATCATAATATTTTTTGAAAATGGTTTAAAACCATTTCTATTACGTCTCTAGATGTAGTAAACATATTCTTTTCGACAGAACGAAATGCTTGAAGGTAGAAAATATAACATCAACTATTTTATTACTTCTAACTCTAACAGTAACGTTAAGTTTTGTAAACTATTTTTTATATGTTTAATAAACTATTTACATATTAAGTTTATATGTAACGAGTTTGTAAACATCCACATTTTCATCCTTATTGTAATTTAATTGTAAAAACCATTTGAACTACACGTCTTTGTTTAGAGGTAAACTGTCCCACGATTGCACTTCCTTTGTAAATGGAACTCTGCTGTTTTAATTTGAATAATAGATCACCTGTCCTAAACCATACCGTGTTTAATAACTAGGAAAGGTGTTTAAGTTTTGACCGCTAGAGGACTCGAAATTAAAAAATCCATATATCGGCGGTTTATCCCATATTGGAACCATGAATTATTTTGTTGCGGTAAAAGTAAACATAGCGTTTAATCTATATATACATAACCAGCAACTAGAAATAGCTAAAAAGAATTCTTTTGTATTCTATGGTTTCTTTTGACAATATTAACATCAATCAAGAGCGAGTGTTTGAAAATATAAAAGAAAGGTAGTTGGATACAATGCGATAAGTCATGCATCTCAAACGTATCTGCATCTGAACGTTATATTTTATGCTGTTTCATCTAGAAACGTAATTCCTCAAGGACGTATCCACGGGAGAGCTTTGGGTACTAGAGCCCCTTTTCAGACGAAGTTTTCATCCAGAACTTCTCAGAGTAAAATATTAATTCCGCTTTTAGGGGCGTAATTTATATGTATAAATAGATAGCTTGTTTACTGGCCTAATGGAATTTTTTGATACTATGTTTATATTTTGTGTTCCATAAACCGCAGGCTAATATCTAGCTCTTAACGCATATTAACTTACAACGAGATATGTAAAACATTTCAGAATAAACAAATTTGATATTACAATTCAAAAATTAAATTAATTCTTGATTGGTCTTCGTTCGTAGTTTAGAGTAGCTTTAATTTAATTAAAAGAGCTCTGTTAATAAATTTCATTTTTATCAAAATAAGCTAAAAGTTGTTGTTTTTTTCTATTGTAACCGTATCTACGTTAACGACCTATGAATTGGCGGTTTTTTAACTAGTAGACAACTAGAATAAAGTCAAAAAATTATCGTAAAAATCATTAGAACTAATGATAAAAAACAGCCAAAAATAGTGCAAAAAAACAGTAAAGTTGCACTATGTTTATGATATATTTGCAGTTAATTTAATGACTTTTTTAACCTTATTATACAAACTATCACTCTTTAAGAATATACTGGGCAGAACCCCAATATCAAGATGCATGTAAGGTGTTTCTGTATTTCGATTTTATACAACCTACTGCAGAGAAACCAACGTCACAAAAATAAGATATGGAAAATGGCAATATAAGCTGCATAGCTCTCTTGAATAACGTTGGAAATTCCACTTGCAAGTTAATCCAACACTTGACAATGGTTGTTGACGAAAATTGTCTCTTGTTTTCTGTACCTGATGCTAAATCAATGAATTGTTCCTCTTCTTACAACGATAAATCTGTAGGTGTAACTTACAACGGGTTTGTTATCCACTTATATTTTGTCAGAAGTATATAATTTTCTAAGACATAACGTTTAAAACTTTTAGATACCTTCTTTAAATAATGTTCTGTGCATCTAAAAACGACACATACATTTGTATGGCTTGGTTTGCCGGATAAGAAGTAAAGTCGTATGTCCCGTGCCACTGCCATGTGTGACTCGTTAAAAATCACTACTGGAGTTGGAATTACCCCAGATAGGCAAAATCTTAGTTAGGGTATACAATGGGCCAAATGTGGCCTAAGTGCATAGAGATGGTAGGAAAACCGCATCCTAGATCTCACTCTTTCAAATCATCATCATCATGGCTTGGTTTGTTATCTTTAATAAATGCTTCTAAACTAATAAACATATGTGTATCACTGTTTCTCTTGTTCTGCTAACGTTCTAATTTTCGTGATAAGTCGTTCGTTTTATCTAATAGTTGTAATATATGAGTATTCCTTTCTTGCAACTGGGTATTTAAAATATTTAATTTTTCAAAAAGGTTAACCAGTTTCATTCTGAGCAATTCGTCAACAAAATTATCTGCATATTTGTCACTTTCTTCTTTCAAAAACGCATATATTTCGTGCCTAAGATCTTGCCGAGATTTGCAATAAAACAATAGTACTGAATGGTCAGCACCCATATCATCGCACATTCAAGAAAATAGTACTGCCCTTGAAGGCCTTGCTTTCATATAATTTACAACAGAAATTACAATGAATAATGCCCAAAATCCTGATTCCCTGTGTACCATGCAATATCGCCAAGTGGCATTTGGCTTCTTTTTGCGTATAAGTGCTTCTAGACCATCATATTTTCCTACCATCGTTGGTGCTCCATCAATACAAACAGCAACACTGTTTTTCCACTCCAGGCCAGAATTTACTATAAAATTATTAGTCATTTGAAATAGATTCTTTGCAGAAACGTAAGTCTTCGCTTAGAGATGCATTATCGGAGTAACGAACCTAGGTTATCAAATCTCCATCTTTAATCATATCCGTTGCCTCGTCTAGCTGGAATAGCAAATAATTTGTTTGTAAGTTTCGAAAGAAGCTGATCTTGCAGATGCTCTGAAATATAAACAGTGCTGCTATTAATAGTATTATTTGATACTGAAATTTTCTTAGTCTCTTTAGCATAACTATCCTCAAGCATTGTTGAACTATATCAACGGCAGCAAGAAGGATAAGATTTTCCGCAATAGTGTGAAGTTTTTGCATTTGGCTATGCGATGTGCAACTTTATAAGGCGCAAGCAGGTGCAACGACTGCATTTTAAAACGAAAATTTTAACGAGAAAACTATATCATTTAGAAAATACTAAGAATTTCTAAGCGTCTGCGGAAATTCGAAGCTATTTATACAAATGTACCAATGGAAACTATCAGAAGGCACAGCGGACGTGGAGTTTAAACTTAAGAAATCGATTTAAAAAACGGATTGATTGGAACTAAGACACAACCGATTGAAAAATGCAAATTAATTTACCATAACAGAAATATATATGTATACCTTCCCCTCTTGATTGTTAACAAAATGTTATTTTGTGGATTAAATTAATAATAAAGTAATAAACCTTAAACTTCTTTGATAACTGGACTAACTTTTCTATTTATAGGAACATGTGATAACCTAGTTGCTAGAAAACCAAAATAAATATTTTCGTTAAGGCAACTCTTCCCAAACATTTGGGTTTCGCGGCCTCCTTTCCAAATATGTTACTGTACTCGACTCCCTTTCTACCAAGACCGAATCTCGGACTTTCCCGAGCGTTGTAGAATGGTCCAGAAATTGTTACAGTGGAGACAGAACGTATAAAACCATGATGAGTGTTCAGTTAGGTTAGTTTAATTGTAAACGTAGCAACTAGTAGACGCGTATTATTTCGTTTGTGTTCAGTTGCACCTAATTGATTTAAAGTATGTACAAATATCTTTCAAGTATGGCAAATTATTTAATCAGATCTAAACGTAATTTTGAGCGTGTAAGTACGTAGGCGTCTGCAGATAAAGAAGCTTCCGACGCTCCCAAAGCAAAAACTAGGAAATACTGTGACAAGTATTTGAATTTTAGTTTTAAAATACAGCCGTTAATAATGAAGAGCGACCAAAGTGTATAATATGTTTAAATATTTTTACTGGTGACATTATGAAATCAAATAAACTAAAGAGGCATTTGCAAACAAAGCATAAAGATCATAAACAAAAATTTGGCAATTTATTTGTGTTGAAATTGAAAGAGTTTAGTAATTGTCGTTGCCTCAACACGCCCTGCTTGCACCTTATAAAGTTGTATATCGCATAGCCAAGTGCAAAAAACTACACGCTATTCCGGAAAATCCTATCCTTCTTGCTGGTGTTTCGAATGTCTTGCTAAATACCAGCCGTAAAGTAACAGCGTTGACACTGATTAATATAGCTCTAACGCTACGTTCAACTCCCTGCCAAAACAAATTAGCATATGAGTATTGCCTTCCTTTAGATGCACTTTCTACCCCTAATATCGACAGTTTATATACAGGATATTCAGAAAAAAATCATATAACTAGCAGCGTTGAGAATTTGTTCCTTGTACCGACCGACCAACTCAACTAAAGACGAGAAATACGTAAACAAAGAAGCGAGACAAAACATGCCGAAGTGAGATAAAAGAGCGACATCATAGGTCTATCTACTATCTAACTATCTTTCGGCACAGCGACTGTAGTTAAAATATAATTGTTAGACTCACAACCTACTACTGCTATTTCCCGGACTGTACCGACATTGCAACGCGGAGTTCAAGCTTAGAATGAGTTTCGTCCCCACTTAAGAATCTTTGACTATGCGCAGTTCGCGTTAGGGTTCGAGCTATATTGGTCAAGCAGTAATACTCTACCAAACTTGTAAAAAACCTTAATTTGTATTAATTTCGAATCCTACCCAATACAATTTTGTTGAAATCAATATAACAAGCTTGATATCCTTCAAAATGCGCTTGCAATCCCTAACATTGACAAATTCTTGTGACTTTTTGCACCTTATGGAAAAGACTTTCTTGAGCCTTTTATTATAAGCATTTTAACCCTTAACATCTACTTTATACCATCTATAAACTACAAACTTTTTATAATCAGTATGTTTCACAAACTAAACCATAGAAATACCTGCAAGCTATAATCAAAGACATGCGCTTACGAGGGCATCGTAATAAGATTTTACAAACGACCAATAGGTGGCGCTATTGAGACGTATCATTACTATTTTCGTAAAATTTGACATTTGTTATTGTGAAAACAGTGGCGGCTTAGAAATTGACCGAATAGTTTGTTTACAGTGAGCGTTTAAAAAAAGCAATTTTGTGAAAAAATGGAAATTTCACGTGAAGGTTTTCTACGATTTTAGTAAAATAATGTCTAACTCAGCAACAATGCATAGAATCGCTTCGTTCAACTTTTGGTAATGAAATACCATCAGAAAAGACTGTTTACAAGTGGTTTGCAGAATTTTGTCGTGACCGTGCGTCCGTCAGTGATGAATTTCGCCGACTGAAATCGGTTGTTATTCCAAAAAATATAGATGACGTGCGCAACACGATTGAAGGAGATCGGCATGTGACTTACAGTAAGGTAGACACATCCTTAGGCATATCGAAGTAAGTATGCAGTATGCATTCGATTTTGCATGAACATTTAGCTGTGAAAAAGATCTGCTCTCGACGGATTCCGCATAATTTGACTGAAGCTCAAAAAACAGGCTCGTGTTAATTGGTGTAAGGAAATGCTCAAAAAATTCCACCGAGCAACTGCAAAATCCATATACAACATCGTAACAGATCACGAAACTTGAATATATTCGTACGAATCGGAAATTAAGCAACAATCTACTGTTTGAGTGTTCCAAGATGAACCGAATCTTACAAAAGTTGTTCGTTCACGAAGTGTAAATGTTAAAGGTGAATATTTCGAAAAGCAATGAAACAGTTTGTTCCTCAAATTATTTTTCTTTCCTAGTTTTGTAAAAACTTAAAAGCCTACCCTCGTATTTGTATTATGTTGTTCTTCGCTTCCTAACGAATAAAATTCTTATAAAATCTATCCAATGCACTTTTTATTTCATTATCCGTACCAATCAGCCTCCAATGTCCACTGCTGAATATAAGCCTCCCTAAGTGGGATTATATCAACGCTTAATATACTACAAAGTTTGTTAATTTTTTACAGTTTGAAAAAAACCTAACTTAGAATAAAATGGTGAAACTTCAGCTTTAAAGCGCACTCTTTTTCCCCATTCTCGCAGAATTCATACCAAAGCAGAGTAATAATCACGTAGCTAGTATCATCTTCAAAGTGCTTTAGTCCATTTGCGAAAACGCGCTTAAAGCTCCTAAGGTACTCATACTGCGTAATATCCCGTGACTAGCATCGTCTTTCTACACTATCGAATTTCTATGGCATTCCCTAGCTGTTCTTGCAGATCCGTAAATCTAAACGCGCACATCCCAGGGAAACCGCCCGGATGAATCATGTTATTTACCGGTACTTTGATTAAATCATAGCCGTTTTTGTTCCCGGGCGTTAAGGTGGCGATGGTAATAATCAGAATCGTTTTTGTTTAACACTCCCGGATCTTTGTTTTAATTTTCCCCCAATGAAAAGTAATTTCGGACAATGTCTGGATCTCGCCAAGAACTGAAGGTGAAAGAAAGGAGCACAACAGCTTGCAATACAAAAACATGTACGTACTTCAAAGCAGTTTTTGCGCACAGTGCAACCAGCACTACGACTTCAGAACTTCCTGAAAGTTTTATGTAATTGTGTTTTCCGTCTGAAATTAATGGCATTTCTTGAACAAACGACGTGGAAGTACACAAAACAATTCCTGGTGCAAGCTGAATGTAGTCGATAAAACATTTGGTTGCAATCGAAACTTCTAGCTACGAAATTCTGTTCAAATAGTGTTGGTAACACAAAAAACAGCCTTGCTATAAATAAAACCTGAACTTTTATAAGAGTTTATAAATAATGTATACAAAAAATTGATAGTAAAATTCAGTAAAAATCATATATTATTAGAAATGCCAAAGCATTAGCTAGAGGAAACCATTACCGGTAATTTATTCGAAAATAAGCAATGTATATTTAGAATGTAACGGGAACTTTTGCATTTCTCGGAGCAAAATTTAAATTACCTCCTCATTAAATGATAATTTGACGTAAACGTAAAGTTAATTGGAGTAGGAAAGAGCCAGATTAAGTGGGCCGATTTTTAGACTGTTATACTGTCTACCCATTAAAATTGTATCTAAAATATCTAGATATATACATTTAACTGTTATTATAAGGGGTATTAATTTATAATTTAAGTCTTCAATGATTGATATACGCAACTATAAGCACAGAATTGGGTGGTCCCGGAACTATTGATAATCAAAAATTAGATGTAACTTGTTACGTCTACACACAATTTATTCCCTTCTGCCCCTCTTCGGTTTTAGGGCAGTCCACTTCAATGATGTAACAGCAGTCAATGCAAAAGACAATCCACTTAATATACTACAACATATATATTGCTAACACAACGCTAGCTTTGTTCGGATTGTAAGATTATAAGAATTAGATATCTTGACAGTTTATTAGAAGTTCTTATGATTTGATAATATTTTCATCCTATTACAGTTATGGATAAACACCTACTAGAAAAAAAAAACAGTTGAAAGGTCGCCTATTAACGCAGCTACTTAAGTTAGATTTATGATTCGGTAACTTAGTTAGGTACTTACCCAGTTCTTTATTTTCCAAGTGAATAATTCAATCAACCAAAAGTTACTGTACAGTATATTGTTAACCTATTTAAGGAATTTGTGTAATTCGGTAACATAGTCACTTACCCAGATATCTTCTTCCCAGGTGAATAAGTGACCTAAGCAGAAGTTGCTGTACAGTAACCTGTTAATTTACTTAAGCTACTTCTATAATTCGGTAACTTAGCCACTTACCCAAATATTTTTTGCCAAGTGAATAAGTAACCTGACCATAAGTTATTGAACAACTACCTATTAATCTACTTAAGCTATTTTTATAATCATGTAATTTAGTTAGTTACCCAATTACTTCTTTCCCAAGTGAATAAGAGACCTAACCAGGAATTACTGCATAGCAACTTGTTAACCGACTTAAACTACTTTTATAATTCGGTAACATAGTCAGTTCCCCAATCACTTTTTTCCCAAATGAATAAATGACCTAACCAGGAGTTACTGTACAGTAACTTGTTAATTTACTTAGACTACTTTTTCAATAGGCTAATTTAGTCAGTTACCCAGTTCCTTGTTTCCAAATAAATAAGTGACTTAACCAGAAGTTACTGTGGTAACTTCGTAACCTACTTATGCTACTTTTATAATTAGATACTTAGTCACTTACCCAATCACCTTCTTCCCAAGTGAATAAGTGATCTAACCAGAAATTACTGTACTGTAACTTGTTAATATACTTAAGCTACATATATAATTAGGTAACTTAGTCAGTTACCCAGTTACTTATTTCCCAAGTGAATAAGAGGCCTAACCAGGAAATACTGTACTGTATCTTGTTAATCTACTTAACTTACTTTTATAATTCGGTAACTTAGTCAATTACCCAGTTACTTTCTTCCCAGGTGAATAAGTGATCTAACCAGAAGTTACTGTACTGTAACTTGTTAATATACTTAAGCTCCTTTTATAATTAGGTAACTTAGTCAGTTATTCAGTTTATTTTTGCAAGAGTTAATTTACTTAAACTACTTTTATATAATTCGGTAACTAAGTCACTTACCCAGTTCCTTCCTTCCAAGTGAATAAGTGATTTAATCAGAAGTTATTGTACGGTAAGTTGCTAACCTACTTCAGTTACTTTTATAATTCAATAATTTAGTCACTTACCCAATTCCTTATTTTTCAAGTGAGTAGATAAAATAGAAGATGGACATATACGTTTTAGTCTCTGTAGAAGTACGAGATTACCTCCATCTACTGTTTATACAAAAAGTAGATTATTATACGGTCTATCCAATAATCTACGACAATAAATGAAGCACAAGTAAGTTATAGCAGAAGTAAACTTCTGCGTATTTTATGACTGCATGGAACCTAACTCAATGACTCCTTTTACAAATAAATTCATATTACGCCGATTCGATATACGCTGGCTCATTTAGGAACTGCGGCATTAACCACTACCTGTACTGTAAAATATATCACGACGAATGGATCAAACAACACACTTGACTGTATATGAAAATACGAAATATTCTTATGAAAACGGTTCCTTGGAGACTTCTTTATTAATTTTTATTATTAATAAATTGAAGTAGTTCTTCTTAAAAACATTAAGTGAACGTTAGGTTTATTCTAGAATATTGAAATTGTTAGTAACAGTAGCCGTTCGCGGCTGGCAATATCTAATAAAACGTCTTAGTTTAGATTCTTTTCTGTGGGTTTAGCTTCAGAGTTCCTACAATTAATAAGAACATTTTAGAAGTGCCGTCACTATTACTCTTTCCTAAAAAAATTATTTGTGTGTGTATTTGCATTGAAATGTATATATAATTGTCTGGTGGTAGGTCAATTGGTAGAGCCCTCGCTTTCTGAGTAGAACGTCGATTCTGGCTAGGGTTCGAAACCTAAGCATTACTATGCAGATTTATAAAAATCTTGTCTGCAACCCACCATACACAATTTCCCAATCCGGCTTGCAACCTGGGTATCTTAATGCTAAAAACCTTCTCTGGAATTTCTGGTGCATATTCGACGTTAAACTGTAGGTCCCCCGTGTTTCTACCTTAGCGCTAAGGAGAAACACGTGACAGAGAAGAGGCCCATGCCCAGCAGTGGGACAAGAAGGCTGTAAATGATATATAAATTACGTTTGCAATTCTAAAAATCACGATTTATATTTATAGGTTTCAATTTTGGTCTTCAAAGTCTTGAAAAATATTATTTCAAGTAATATCTGATATAACATACAGTTAATTTGTAATAATTGGAAATAGGAAAGCATACAAAGAGCAAATCACAAATGTAAGTACACAGTTGAGAATAGATAAGAAAATTCAGTTAATAATGAATGTAAGGTATGTATCTTAATATTCTATAAATTTTGCGAGGGAAAACTTTAAATATAGAAGTTTAATTTAATTCTACTTTTCCCTATTATTTGAAAAGATTGTTGCCAATCCCGCCTGTCTATGTTAAAGCTTCTGTTTGCACTATACCTATATTTAATTTAATAACTTCTGGACCTCTAAATTATCCCGTATAAATCTTTGCATGTTGCGTTTACCACCATTGCAGTAGTAGATCTTAAGAAAAATAATTTTTTCCTTAGCACCAATACATCTGTTATTATTTAGAAACCACAATTTTGTTTGGTTCTCTAAGACAAATTTAACAGCCTTTGAGTATCGTTTAGTAAACCAAACGGAAATATAAAAAGGAGGGTCAACAGCTTTCTGTACACGATGCCAGACGTGTTCTAATGCATTTTTAATAAAGCTTTTAAATATCCATGACTGCAGAGTGGAACTGCATGTTAAGACTAAGGGAGTTCTAATACAACGGACAGTTTCTTCGCAAACTGTCTTCCAATAGTATTACAATTATGCAGCATCCTTATTTTTTACCTAGTTTAAATTTAATTAGGCATTATACAGCGTGCTAAAACAAAATGTTAAGTATTTAAAGGACATAATAGCACAACCAAAAACAAATTGAAAAGTCTTACACGAGATATTACCTTTATTATTATTAATATATTAATATATATATATATATATATATATATATATATATATATATATTCCGTCCCAGGAACCAAAAGTTGCTACGCGGTAGAAATTTCCTGGAAACCAACCACAGCACAATATATATATATAATATATAATATATATATAATATATATATATATATATATACAGGGTGACAATAATCTACCCGTGTTGTATGGGTAACTTTGTTATTATAAGAGTTACAGAGTCGGTTAAATTACCAAAGTTGGGCAGAATTTTGACGCGAATTTAATGCCATCTTTGAATTTGACCTAGATTTTCAACTTTTTTAAATATTTTAAAAATACTAAAAATGAACTATTTCTTAAATGTTAAATAATTCCACAACCGTTTATGCTAGAACATAAATAAAAAATAAATTTTGTAGATCTGATTACGTAGAATTCAAAAAAATTATCAAAAAAGTCATGGCGCTCTTGATTTTCGAGATATAAACTAAACTTCCATTTTTTTAAATGGCAATCATAGTTGGCCGTAGGCTCATTAAATAGCTCTTTTTTTGCTGATTTCAAATATGTATGGGTTGTCCTATCTATTTTTATTAGTTTGCTCAGGATTTACAAAAATAAAAGTATGAAATCAAAAATTTATCTCTAGAAAGAATGGTGTGCCTTGGAATTGGAAAACAAATGATGTAACGACCTGTTTCGTTTGTTCTTATTATCTAGTAATGATAGAAAACACCAACAACCAATAAATTTATAGCTAATAATAAGAAAATAAATTTACGTGAACCTAAATTAAATGAATCATAATAATGTTTCAAAATGACCACCATTTTCTTGGGCACATAGCTGACACCGTCTTAATATTTCACTCTGCACTTTTAATAAGCTGTTATATCTAATTCCACTAATAGCGGTTCTTATTTTAGTTTTCAATTCTTCATCATTATTAGGCTTCTCTTTATAGACTTTGTCTTTAATTGTTCCCATAAAAAAAGTCAAGTGGAGTTAGGTCCGGAGACCTAGGTGGCCATGCTATGGGACCTCTGTTACCTATCCAGTTATTAAACCTTTCCAATAAGTAGTTAGATACAATTTGCGCATTGTGGGCAGGTACCCCATCATGCTGAAAATAATTCAAATTCTGTATTAGGTTTAACGGAACTTCGTCCAACATTCCTTCTAATTCATTTCTTAAAAATA
>JABXWE010023045.1:0-20385 GCA_014611495.1 Limonius californicus
AACGTCGGAAAACGCCTTTGGGATTCTCTGCCAAACGTTCAGACTTTACTTTGTCCCGATAGCAATTATTGATCCTATCTATGTGGATAAAATTATTTTGGTAACATGCTGCTTTCACAACTTATTGCGAGCTTCCCGTAATGCTGCCACACCAAACATCGAACAAGAAATCGATGCTACGATGCCTACGGAAAATATTCTTAATTTTCGTCATACAGGTGGGAATGCATCTGCAGCAGCATTCTTCAATAGAAATAAATTTAAGAACTATTTGAATAGCAGAGCTGGAAATGTGTCATGGCAACACAAACTTGCCACCGGAAAAGACATCTCATAATACAGGGAGTAGAAAGAGTTAAAGCAGGACGTGACTCACAATATTCCAGTTCCAATTCTAAAATTACTTCCTCTTGGTACGAACGACTAAAAAAAGTGTCTTCTGTCTTCGGTGTTTTACAAACTTTTCTGTTTTGGGTATCCTGTATTTCTTTGTTGGCTTCTTGAATCTCCTTGGTTGGTATATTTTGTGACTTCTGGGTCTTTGCTGCGTCTTCATTCGTTTTCGTAAGTTCCAAATTATCATCGTTTTCCATATCACCTCCACTGTCGTCGCTTCTTCAAAATCTTCCTCAATATTATAGATGCTAGTAGCTTGCGATTCCTGAACTTGTAGCCCTGCATTCGCATTGCTAATAGTCATAAGCAATATTAAATTAATAAAAACTGAAGCTAAGTACGCATGTCTACATTACTTTTTGCACCTTTCCATATTATTTAGAAAGGCCAATGACTCTGATGTTTCCATTTCTTAATGTCTTTCGCCCTTGATCCAGTACCTTGTTTCAGGTCTTTCTTTTTCTTCCAATATACATCCATCATGTTCCTCCATCTCGTTTTGCACTCATCAACTTTTCTTGCTAGGAAAAAGGAAACACACCACTTCCTATCAGTACAAATTTCAGAATAATAATGTGGGATGTATGTACAGTACATACACATACACATACACTATTTCCGACATTGTCTGCGATTGCTGTCCGTGTATTATCTTTTACATTTTGGTCTTTATAATATTTGTGTGTGGCATCCACACACATGGATGCTTCCCTACTTGTTGAATTAACACCGCGTCCTCTTCCAATGAAAATCTCAGTCTTTTTCCTTTTGCTGCCATTCTTTTTGTGGTGCACAAAACTCATGCGATTCACACAACGCATACGATGAATTTGCTCGAGATGCAATCCGATTTTCAGACGCATCATCTAAACGCGACAAACTGCAATTTGTCGTAACAAATAGAGCAATTATATGAGAATTTCAGTTAACCAACTCCTGCGTTTAATCGCTGCGAAAAGTAGTTGCGATTTAAAAAATCATTTATAATCCACTATAATTGTATAATTTTTTTAATTTTTTCCTCGGTACCAAATATACATATATTCTTATACGGTGTGTATTAACAGAATAATAACACCATTGGGTTTACAAAAATAAAATGTTTTTCATAAAAAAATTATTTAAAAAAATATAAGTAATTGAGAAGTTCGCTTCACCCATTGCGCCAATTCAGGCGGTACTCCTACACCACATTTAACATTAAAGTCAGCAGACGGTATAAAATCCGATTAAAGGAGATACTAAACATTTTTTATCGTTCTAAATGCCACATGACCTTGAAAATAAGTCAAAATTATAAATGCAAATGCATTTTTGGAGCACACTAAACGAATAAGTATTTTTTTTGTTTTTACTTATGTGGTTATTTAATAAAATGGCCAGACATTCATCCCCTTCCAACAATGTGAAAATAATATTTTCTTCGTTCCTGTAAATACATTTGTCTTCTTCAGTATCCCTCCTATATTCCAGAACAAAATAATTAACTTATGCACGAACAAATAAAACTTTTCCTTGAAATTGTAACAAGTTACACTGAAGCCTGTGGTCATATTACTTACACCAAATGGCTTTTCTAATTTATATTTATCTTGTTGGGCTGACATATACAAATAGACCTTACTTTCAAATACTGTTGTTTCAAGTAAGGAGGAGAATAAATTAGAAGGTTGCGAATTTTCCGAAACCACATTCCGCACCTGCCTATTATCCCTGAATTTGCTTCAGGGTTATTATTACAGTTCGAACAAGATAAGGTTACAAAAGGAGCATTCAGCAATAAAATTCTGAACAAATTGGTACTTGTGCTAAAGTTCCTCTCGTCGGATTCTCATATAGAGAAAGAAATTATAAACTTTTTCAATCGAAAACTTCTCGGGGAGACGAGCAATCATTGTCAATTTATCCGGTCATTTTTCTACTTTTACCTCGATATTTTTATGACATCTAAAGAGAACAAGAGATATAAGATAATTGGGATCCTTCAATAATGGAACGTGAAAGCGTGGAGTGCCAGGAACACGTACGTAAGCAGGGTCTTTTTAAAAGAAGTTTGTCGAGAGCTCTCTGTTAGCCTATACATTCTCGTCTTCGTAAGACAAGCTCCTTGTTATATTTACATTGTGCATCACGAATATATACATCGCTCTGCACATAGTTTAACTTTCCAGGAACGCTCGGAAACTTGTATCGTATAATCCAAAGTGTCTCAAGAATTTAATATAACGTTATAGCTCTAATAAAAAAATATAGAACAAAATTTAGAAAGTGATTATATCTTTTAAACAGAACTTGCAAACCTTTAGTGATAACTAAAATTAAAATTCCGTTTCGACATTCTTCTTGAAATAGTTTTTTTTTTAGAAAGTATACAGGGTCGCTATTAAAGATGGTTCTCTTGCTAAAATGGTTTTAGACATAGATTTGTAAATTGGAAGTTTGGATTTGAAATTGTTTTGCATATTTTACATAACTTCTACGAATGATACTTAAGAAAAAAGAAATAAGAGAATAAAATTATCGCCACTCCGTAACTTTGCGGATGTAATTACAGCTGTACGGTGCTAAACAAATAGCTTGCTAGTAGTAGTATGTACTACTAGTAGTGGGTATTTTTATTAGTAATATAAATTCGAAAGTTCATGTTCCAATAATTTTATTTATATTACAATAAACCAAAATGCATGTAAAACCGATTTTTGATGACGTTTGATAATTAATCGCAAGTGAGTTTATTATAAACGCAAACAAAACAAGATTAAAACAAATATGATGTTAAGTAGAAAATATATTATCCTCGAATTTCGGGTTTGCCAACAGTGAAAATAATTGCAACAATGGTCAACAATTTGTAGGTTATTGAACAGTAGCGAAAATCAGTTATATATTTATTATAAAGATGCTTTTCCTGCAAAAATTATATTGAATTGGAGCTTTGTTAAGGAGATTAAGATTTGATAAGGGTGGACCTTTAAAGATGACAAGCTAAGAAAGTGGTCTACTTGTCGAGAAACATATTAAATGAACCTATTTATAAATACTATCTATTTTAGGCATTACATGTTAGAACAGTAGATGTACACAATAGATATCTGTATTTAGATGTTCTCCCCGTAACTACTTACATGCACTCCAAACCTATACATTACACACCTTATAGTATCAGCTCTGTGCTCAAAAAGTTTTATTAGTCTGAGTAGTGCAAAGAAATCGTCCATAAGTAGTTAACCGTTAAATTTAAACATTTTGAGGTTGTTTAATGCAGATACCGTAATCAAAACAATATCAATTTGTAGACTGTCAAATACCATATATGAAGTACCAGTAGGGGTAATTTATGGACCTCTGTTGTTCGCCCGTGTTACATATGGTATTGCTAAAATTCGTACACACTATAAATCTCATCTGTTTGCAAACAATTTATTATTCATTGGTTTTATGAAATCCGCAGTTCAATTAAATGAGCAAATACAGCTTTGCCAGTGGCCAGCTATTATTTAATTACAGATTAATTAGTAAAATAGTTATGTGACAATCGTCGAATTTAGACAAACAATAAACAATGAGCATTCAGCTGAATAATTTACATTTTAGAGTATGAAGCAATTTTTGACTACGGGTTCAATGTCGTATTTATTTCTGACACAGGCCTATTTACATGACAACACTAAACATTCTAAAGTAAAAAGCAATTCACAGAACCCCATCCACAAGCTCAAACCATGGAAGGATAATCTAATTTAGATCTAATCAACGTATGTATAATATAAGATTAATATTTGGATAGTTGGAAAACTTTTATCTTATAATGAAACCTAACACACGTTATGTTTCTGACAGAATTACATCGATGTATAGTTTATAACTTAATTTAGACTCATAGTAGTAACCATTTTATACACTCATAACTATTTCATTGCTTGTTGTGTAGTAGAAGCATGACAGAATTACATTTTCTTGTAAACGACATGATAAAGCTTGTTAATATACTAAAGGCGGGTACACACTAGGCGAACAAATTAAGGTGAACAGAACGGAACCGCACCTCGCTTGGGTGTCGGTTAAATGTTTGCATTGACTACGCATGAGTGTTTTTTCATGTTCGCTGGTACGTTCGGTCATCAAAAATGGATACTAATAAAAATGCATTCACTAATCGCTTTACAAGGCGTTCACACTGTCTAGTGTATACCGGTGAAAGCTAACGCATGCGTTCGGTTGTGTAAGGTTCCAAGTACACACTCAGCGTACGGATATGTTCGTTGCATTCGTTCGCCTAAAGGCGCGTAAACATTAAGCTTCGTTTACATTATAGCGAACATAAGCGAACATAAGCGAACATAAGCGAACATAAGCGAACAAACGAATAGATTCGTTCGTTTGGTAGGGTTCACATTTTCTTGTTTACACTTAGCAGAGCATTCGCAGTTGTTGATGATCCATACATTCGTAAGCATCATGTGGGATTCGGACGATGACATATTAATTATGTGTGGAAGTTTTATAATAGCTAAAGAATTGGCAAGAAAAAAGAAAAATAGGAAGGAGAGAAGATGGTGGACGACTACACCGTTTCAGAATAGGAGTGTATATAGTGGAAGCATCCTTACATGAAAAACATAATTTAAAAAACGTAGGTATACCTATTTAAAAAATCCACTGTTTAATTATATTACTTTAGTTTAATTGATGTACTGCAACCTGTGCACGTGTTGCACTTCTGAAGGAACTGCCGAATGCTCGTCTACGTATTTAAACTGTTTACACAGAGCACGAATTTTCTTTGATGATTCTCTCATTTACCGATACCTGCCGGAACATGACCGATTGCGAACGAATTCGTTCGTTCGTGTATTATGCACCGTTTACATCTAGCGAATTGCTACAAACGAGTTCATTCGTTCGCTTATGTTCGCTATAATGTAAACGAAGCTTTAGGCGAACGAAAGGGAACGAAGGGTAACGAAGGTATCCGTGCGCTGAGTGTGCACTAGGAAATGAACACATTTTCTTTCATTAATTTTCGCCCATCTGGCGGAACGTCAAAGAAAATACACTAGTATTTATTCGACAGTGTGTATATGTTGCGAAGGGATTAGAGAATGCATTTTTATTTCCATTCACTTCTGATGACCAAATAGACCAGCATACATAAAAAAAAACTTGTGCGTTGTTGTCATTCGCTTAGAGTGGACAGCAAGGCGAATAATTAACCAAAGACAAGCGGCGTGCGGTTCTGTTCGTTCACCTTCGTGTGTTCGCCTTCGTTCGCTAATGTGTACCGGCCTTAATATGCAATTTACTGCACTTGCTCCAATCATATACAGGGTGTCCTTTAAATGCCTTAAAAGCTTGAGGTAGAATTTTTCCTTTATGAATGCTTAATACAAATCTTCAAAAAAAAGTAGGTATTTGGAGCTTAGTTTTCTGGTACGAGAGTGTTAAAGTTCATATCTTTAAAACAGAATTTCATGGAAACAATAAAGAGAACTTTAATGTTGCTGTGACTGACTGCCACTTGATTATGTAAAGATTAATATTGAGTTGACGCTCTAGTTGCTCTTCTGGAAGTACTGTTAAAAATGATAAATTTCGTAAATACTACATTTGACAACAGTGCAAGGCCATGGTATTGTGATGAAAAGTAGAAAATTTGCTTTTCGACATTTGTCAAAATCTTTGATTTACTTACAACAAACTACAACTACTACAAACTACTCAAAAATAATATTGCAGTGTAAGACACTTAAAGGCAATACCAATTGCATTTATAATAAAAAACCACCAGAACAACAAAATGTAACGTCTTTTTAGTAATGAACATGAAAATTACAACAAAAGTACGTTTAAAGAACAACATTTTACAAAAACAATGTTCTTCAATAATGATAATTTTTAATTGTAGCAACAAAATTTTAATAAATCAGGTTAGTAAACCGTTACATATCATAATCATCGCTATTATCAGTATAATCGGAGTCTGAATCCAAACTTATAGTAATTACAATTGGATATATTTCTTGAATCACAAGTTCACGGCATCATCACTCTTGCATTAATTCTTCAGCATGTTTAACGGGGTTTTCCACATTTCAGGCGTAACAACTGGTAATGCTTCGTTTCAAGATCTTAGGGGAGTGGTAGAGCAGTGGCCGGAACACTTGGCTTCGGAGTTATTCTACCAAAGTCGCTTAGGTTCGAATCCTGAGCACTGCACTTGTGAATAGCATGAAATGTGCTGAGTCGGGATAAGCTGGGTGGGATAGGAATCCCTGAGCTGCCTTTGGCTACCACACGATACTTAAAAAAAGATCTTCATAATTTAATTTACGATTTGACATACTGCTTCTTCTTCTTCTTCTACCCTTGATTAGGAATAATTCCCTGTTTGTCTTCTGCCTCATTCTGTGGGTGAACAGAACCAGCTCTAGGCTGGTTAAATAAAAGTTCCCATTCCACAGACAAAATTTTATAACGTTTTTTAATATACTGGTTCACACTGTCATGCACAGTAACATCAGAGCCATGCACAATATAAATTCAATTTATAATCTTCATCGGAAGAAATGATTGCTATTTTACCTATGAGTTCTGCATTTCATCATACAGAACGTGAAGCGCAACCCACGGGTTCTGCTAGGTTGCTTTATTTGTGGTTAACCGCAGCTACCCAGATTTAATAATGTAAGTTTACGAAAACATAAAGACTTGAATATGAAAAAGCTATAAATCAGCCAAACAGATTTACAACGTAAAAATAAATTATTTAAGCTATTAAGGCACGGTTAAAGAGATTAAACTATCTCAACCGCCAGTTTTTATAAAGCTTATCGCTGAGTAACACGAACAATAACAAATTCCTCGTGAAATAAGTTTCCAGATCACTGTAAAGCAATAAATTGTGTCCCGGGACAGAATCCTTAAAGCGTACTGAAAGTTAGCCGCACTTATACCGCTTAGATGATCATAAAAATATTGCAAAATCCAGAAAACCGCACCAGCTATTTTAAAAGAAATAAATGCACTTCCATTTACGTGATATATATTTATTGGATCCAAGCTGATAGAAATAATATTTTAAAAGGATACTCTACTCTATACAATAAATTTCGCTCGTTTTATACGAAATAAGCGTCTGTTATCCTGGCCCTACAATCTTTTGTTGGGAAAAAACAAAGGGAATGTGGTTGCTTTTTAAAGTATTTCTTTTAGGGAAAGCTCTCAGACTAAAGCTTAACATATTTATATTCTGAACGGATTTATCTCCCTTTAGATAGGACAAAAGTATTAATTAAGAGAAACAGTAGTAGTAAATTTTCCTCACTTTATGGTTCATATCATGCGCGGCCTTATTTTTGCGCCCACAAAGCATCCTCCAAATTTTGCTTAATATTAAGTAGCGGGATAAAGTTTATAGCGCATTTTATAATGCTGCAGGGAGAAATTTGGCTTTTGTGCAGACAACAACACTTGTTAAGATGGTTGCACGGTCGTTATATTTAAATATTGCGTCGTTTTATTAAAATTCTACTTTTCCAGGGTACAGTTTATGAGGCCGTGATGAGTTCCTGCGGGGAAATTTCCTAGAATACTTAAGTTTTTGCTTTGTTTATGAAAACCTCGGAAAATTGTTCTAGTAAACAATGAATGGAAATGAGGAGCATTATTATCTGCAATTGCTGACGAGGAAGCAAATAATAACTACGCTAGCTTTGTTTTGTTGCACATTATCCTGCCCTTAACTAATTTCACGTGTCAATGCCAACCCGTCAGTTGGTTTGAAATTTTAAGCATTCCTTAAGCACCAACCCTTGGTATTTCTATCTAATTATTTTGAATTCGGACTGTATTCGCGAAAATTTCAGCAGGAAATCTCTTTAATAAAAGCTTCTGCAATTCCATCGCGTTTATATTAACAAAAACCATTATATATTTTATGAACACACCTTCAAAAGGAATTTTATAAGTTATTATGGATGTAGTTACGGTACGTCAAGATTAACAGACATATATAACTTACCATTTTGCAATCACCTTGTAAAGGTTGTTTTAAAGTTATTCTGCTGTTAAAAATGTAATGAAATTCGACCTCTTCCAGAATAGATACTAAGCAATAAAATCAAGTATGTATGTTATGGTGCTACACACATTGATCACTAGTGGAAAATAATACAAATACTTGTGTCAATCAACAGAACATCACTAACGATCTCTAGAACTCTACTGAGATGCAAGTTGGAAATCGCAGGTACACGATCGAACAAGTAACGTATTTTAACTATTCCGACACGACAAAACAAGCAATAAAACCTTAAACAAGTAAAGAAACAGACGCTTGAATGAACGAGAGTAGCTGGAAGGAAGCATCAAACATATTGTATAGAAAAACAAATACATGTCAACAGAAAGTAAGACCGAAATGTAGAAGACGTTTGTGAAACTTATACTAACATACAGAGCAGAGACATGTGTAGGCAGTAATAATACGAAACAGTTACTACAAACAACAGAAATAAATATATTACAATTAATACTCAGGAAAATAAGAGCAAATATAATTAGCTTCCACGAAATAAGGAAGGAATATTGCATATCCAATATGGAAAAACGATGGAACAAACACTTTAGAAGAGCAAATGGTGTTCGTTTAAGATATATATCAAAACATTTAAAACTACCGAATAGGAGACAATCTTCAAAGCTGTTGAAAACATGAGCCGCTGGTTGGATAATTTTGTAGAGAAAACCTACTTAAAACCTAAGTAAAATAACACGAAATCGAGAATATTAATATATTGCTGTGTTATCTTATCCCTAATTGTTTAATCAAGCTTATATTCTTAAAGAGTCTATTCTTAAATTATTATTATGCAGTAATGAAATGAATTGTTGAATAAAGTTTGGCACCGACTTACTTATAGTCCGTTTTTTTTTCCGTTAGTTTCATATGATTAATTTTCGAAACCGCAGGCTGGTGTTGAGTTGTATTTCTTATTGTAATAGCTTTTAAAGCTTTTGCCATCCATATTTGTGGCTTCTTATCTAAAAACATACTTATTTTAGAACGTTTGTGATAAGTATTCTGCATCTGATTGGTTATAACAAATCGGAAAATACAAATTTAAGTTAAAAGCATTGCTTGTACAATGTTTTTGGTTTGTATTGTTGTTTTCCTTTTTTTTTAGAAATGTAGCTTCTTATATTCAATAACCATTTCGCTTTCAGAGCGGAAGTACGCTCGTCCGGCTACACTTTAAATCTTAAAAATTTACTTTAAATATGTTGTTTATATGTGTGGTGGTACCTGAGTTAGTAGAGCGCTCGCTTTATGAGTAAAACGTCGATTCCGGCTTGGGTTCGAAACGCAAGCGTAACAATGCAGATTTATAAAAATTTTGTCTGTAACCCACCACACACAATTTCCCAATCCGACTTACAACCGTGCTAAAAACCTGCTTTGGAATATCTGTGGTTCGGATTCGGCCTTAAAGTGTAGATCCCCCGTGTTTCTACCTTAGTGCTGAGGAGAAACACGTGACAGAGAAAAGGCCGATTTCCAGCAGTGTGACCAAAAAGCTGTCAATGATGTTGTTTATACAATGAAAACTTGTTATTAATTGTTGCTTGTGAACCGGTGTTCTTTTAATCATTCCTGTGGCCGAAACAGTATTTTTTTCCTCTAAAACATAGTTTTAAGATTCTATTTGGAATTCGACGTACTTAACTTCACTAGATATCTTTCGTTTTCAGTTGTGATTTGTTAGAGCGCTACGAATGACATAACTAAATGTCAACTAAGTACGAATTTGAAGTATGTAAAGAAACGTCTCAAACATTTAATTTGTTTGACATTAACAATTCTAATTCATAAACAAATAAAGTGATTTTAAGAGAAGAAGACTCCACGTAGAATTTAAAATAAATTTGAATATTTACAAATTAAATAATATTAATGGTATAATGGTATTAAGTATTTTCGACGCAAGGTTATGTTAACGAAATCCAACAGTTTACATATGAAATCACATTATGGAATATTTCTAACAACACACACAATGTATATATAAGTTATCCAAAGTTATCTAGTTACCTGGCAACAATTCTAAGAGCGAATTTGGATTTTCCAAGCGATCTCCAGAGAACTATTTACCAACAGACGTATGTCAAACAATAGTAGTGTAGTTATCTATAGCTGTCAACCGTCTTCGATCAGTAATACCAACTTAAGAAGGACGCAAGTACATTAAGAAAAAGGTGGATGAATTCCAAGTGAAGTGAATTTTCGTTTAATCTGCTTAAACTATTTCAATTTTTCTGAAAATTTGTTTGAGAAAACAGATAATTTGGCAAAATTTTATTGATTTCTTTTGGGTTATTGATTAATTTAGTAATTCATGCTTTCAACCTAAAGATTAGAAGGCTCTAATCTGAATTTCCAACATATCGAAACTTTAAAATTAAGAGTAAATTATTTGTTTGTAGAAATCGCCATGATTTATTTAAAAATGTATTAGAGCAATTATAAATTAAATTAATTTGCTGAAAAGCAGATTATCCAAGAAGGAATACCTTACCGCAATATTAATTTAGGCGCAATAACGTGGATAATAATAATAATAACAAATAATAACAACAACAGTTTATTTATTCATATTTTGGGGGGTACCACATCAATATATTGTTGTGTTATCTTATATTCATACTTTAATTTATTTATAATTATTTGTTAGCGGTTATATGATTAAGTTCCCGTATTAGGTTAAACAATAAACATGGAGGTAAATTTATAAATTTTATTAAACGGTATTGTATTTGAAGTTTGTTCGATTGGTTGGTATTGTGCTTCAAACTGCTCGAATTTTTGCTTCAGAATTGTTTTATTACATTGTTTATAGTTGTCAGAAATCCTTGTTGGGGGAATTTTTTTCGATCGAAATTAACCCAAATTGGGTTATGAATTCTTGTTGTAATTTGAGTTACTACCAAAGCGACCTTGCCCTAATCTTTAAAATAATTTAATTATGGCGGAGCTGGTTATATTCTAACCAAGATTTTAATTTTAGTGCCAGATGTTAGTGCTTATAAACAATTTGGATACGATATGCTTAATTAAAATCAAAATTTCTACGGTAACTGTAATATTTTTTTATTAAATAATATGGCATAGGTTGGGTATCAACATGTGCGGAGTTTTGGGAACAATAGTGATTTATTTTAATATTTAGTAAAATTGTTAGTTATTTGTTGAATTAATGGAATAATTGATTGATTTCATCTTGTTCCTGATTGGTTGTTGAAATTTTCGAGTAATAATAAGGATGCTTTCGGGATAGTGTGACCTAAAATGAGCGTGTTGGATAGGCACCTATATCCTAGGCGGTACAAACAACCGTTAGCTGATTGGTACATTACACTCACAGAGTATGTCCTCCGCTGTTTCATCGTCTTCATGACAGAAGCAACAAGTGCTATCCTGGACTATGCCGATTTTCTTAAGATGGTATCTAAGTTAGCAATGCCCAGTCAGTAGTTCTGTAATTATACTTAAGTCATTTTTGTTAAGATATAGTGCTTGATCAGCTTTATGTTGCGAGTTGATCAAGATGAATCATTTTACATGGCAAGCTTTAATTTGTTTAACCAGTTATTGTTCAGACGTTTTTAACGAGTCGGGGACCCCACAAAAGGTTTCGTGGCCTATGAGTGCGGTTTCGGTACCTTTCCTTGCAAATTCATCTGCAATTGTATTACCTTTACTCCTAGGTGCCTGGAATCTACTTTAAAGATACTATTTTTTGCGTGCTAATTTAATTTTTCCTGCATTCCCATACCATTTTTGCCTGTATTTTATCTGTATTTAGGGCTAGTTTGACTCTGACTGTGCTAAATCCGGAGACTAGGGCGGGTGGTCAACCAATTCAAAACCAGTTTCATCAATTTTTTGCAGTGCAATCAACGACTTGTGAGCAGGAGAGTTGTCTTGCAAGAAGAGCACACTTCTGGCAAGTTTTCCGCGGCGTTTTTTCACAATTGTCTTATGTAATTTAGTTAGCAACTCAGTATCATATGCTCCCGTGATAGTTCCACCCCGTACTAAATAATCTATCAGAATTATCCCATCTTTGTCCCAGAAAACTGAAGCAAGAATCTTGCCAGCCGATTTTCGAACACAAATTTTTTGGATCGTGGAGAACAAACATGCTTCCACTGTTTGGATTGCTCTTTAGTCTCTGGCTCATAGTGATGGATCCACGTTTCGTCCATAGTAACAAGCCGATCCAAAAGGTTTGAGGAATCTTCTGCAAAACGGCGGCAGATTTCCTTTGACGTTGTCAATCGAACGCGCTTCTGATCAACGTTCAAGGATCTTGGAATCCATTTGGCCGAAAGCTTTCTCATACCCAAGTCGTGATGAATAATGTGACACACACGTTCATAGGAAATGTGCAATGCTTCGGCAATATTCTTAATCCCAATACGTCGATTTTCTAAAATCATATCATGGACAGAATCAATATTTTCCGGAGTGATCACAGAAATTGGTCTTCCAAGGCGGTGCTCATCTAGCACATCTGATCTTCCTCTTTTATATTCCGCAACCCAGTTTTAAATAGTCGCGTATGAAGGACGCTGATCACCTAAGGTTTCCATCATATGAGCAAAAATTTCTTTGCCCGATAATCATTTCAAAAATAAATACTGAGTAACTGACCAAAATCGATTTTTTCAAATTCCATCTTTTTCTCAGACATGCTGTCTTCAAAAATTCACATTTTGATCACCGTTCAACTTATGGATGTCTATCTTTGACAACTTATTTATAATACGTCATAGTTGTAACCATAGCAACCATATTCACTTTTCTTTACTAGAAACTTTCCAGGCTAACTAGATATCAACCCCCTTGTAATGTGCCTTTAAAAAGTGTATTATTATATCGTCGTACTTTCGAACTTTGGCTGCGAAATGGTTAAGGAAGTCATATTAAAGTTATGCTTAAAATTTCATGTGAAGAATCTTATTCTACGTCAGTTAGACATACGTTTGCTGGGTGCAAATAACATTTTCATGGATAATATAAACTTTGGATAAGTTAGCAAAATAAATAATAATTGAAATTAAAATTTTATTTACCCAACGTAGAATTTTAATGAACTTTGAATCTTATTAAAAAACAAGGTTATGTTGCTTAACCTTGACCATCGTTTGAAGAAAATAAACAATCGTATTAATGAGGCAAGATCGAAGCAATTTAAATAAAAACGCTCACCACGTACCTTATCCTTACAGAATTCCTCCGGAATTTTTCACTTTAAAGACAGTTTGGCAGATACGAGAAGTTGCACATTTGGTGTCTACGTAGGTGCCGGTATTCAAGTAGCGAGTTCTTGCATTATAGATCATGCGTGATAGCGTACAAGGTAGGTTAAAATTAATGAGCTCAAAGAAAATTTATATGTGGTAGATTTAAGAGTAATTTGGACACAATTGAAAGCACAAATAACCTTGAGATATTTTTATTGATTAGCTGATGTTGCGGCAAGTTTGTTTGGTTAAATGCTTGTTGAACATAAGTTGAAATTTTGTGTTGATCAGCCGAATAAATTGAATATCAGCATATTAAACAACCCTGAGATCGAAAGAGTTTCACGTGTATTCAAATTTACCATTAAATAATTTTCGTTACCGGTTCCAAATAGATACAAGAACAAATTTGAACTAATGAATTATCATTTTACCTCAGTATGCCAAATTTCATGTCTCGGTCCAGTCGTTTCTGAGACACAGAACGACATATTCAAGGCCTCGAGTTTAGTTTGAAGTGACAATATATAATTTGTAATCCACATCTTATGTTTTAACTCACTATATCGTATCTAAAGAAGATGTGGGTATAAGGTCAACATGTTCAATCTGAAGTCGAACACTCGAGTTTCATGTTCCATTTTTGGGTGGAAATCCAAATTTCAACTTCATTCAACTTTTCCTGAATTTTTTCCTTAATAATAATCTCCAGTTATTGTAATTAGATTCAAATAGACCATTACTATTCTTTAACCTTTCGGTAGTGGCAATTTCTGGACATTTTTTAGTTGGTTAGAGGAATTAATTCAATACGCTTCGTTAGAACCTGTATTAATTCATGTAGTTTAGAAGCAAATCATATATAAATAATAATTTTAGTAACGTTCCTTAATAGGACTATAACAAATAACAATAAAAGAAGTTGAAAAATACGTTAGAGGTAAAAGGACGACCAAGTTATAATCTATTATATTTCAAACATGTCCACATCTGCTACCCGATACAGGTATTGGGGGTTACAAAGTGGGGAAGTTGATCTGGAAACTCTCCAAATAAAGTTGGTTGATAAATTCCCGCATCCGTGTCGAACATCGATTTCTGTAAAAAGGAGAGCGCGTCTGCTGTGAATTACAACCGACTGGTCTGAAACAGTCATTAAGAGCTAAACGCAAACGCAACCATGGCTGGCCTTAATGGATTTCGAACACTATAATGGATTTGTATAAGGACCTTGATTTTATCTGAATATCTTATACTGATCGACGATATATTTTCGATTTTGAAAACCGCGTTTTAATTACTTTTATCCGAACCACGGTTTCTGTAACCCTAAAGACCCTCTCACGTAATTTATCTTGGTTAACTGGAACTTCTTAACGAAAACAGCCAAATTCCCTCACGCGAACATCAAATGCCATACAACTAATTATGAATCTAAATTAATGGTTATTGCCCTAACAGCATGTCATGGGTTGTATCAGGAAATGAATTAAAAGCTGCAATAACCAAATTTTTGAAGGTTTTTAGTTAGTTTTATAATTGATTGGTCAAACTCTGTTAAATTGGAATATTGTTAGGAAATTATTTCGAAAGGATTTTGTTTCAACAACAAAATGCCTTTGCAGGGGAATATTCATGCGACTTCGCCCCTAATAACTGCTAATTGCAAATCAAATTATAACCTTATCTTATTTCTTGTTATTACCAATTCCCCATCCTCAAATTGTCAACCTGATGCCATTGTGTAAAGTTGGAAATGTCTTAAACTAACATTATAATTGAATCGACTAATTAGTGGCGCGTCGGTTCCCCAGAGAGTGGAAGCTAAGCCCTGCGGCATTGCCAGCCGACTAGATCCGCTTGACCGTCGCCTGTGAAAACCTTGGCATAAGCCTAGAAACTCGAATAGACAGATCGGTCGATGAAAGTTTACAGTGTTAGGTTCAATTACTCGCAAAATAGCTTTGGTTTGAACTTCCTTTGAATTAGGATATCGTTTTACTATTGACGCTTTAGTGCCGATCGCGAGTCCTTTTATACGCAAGGAAATTGCCTTTGAATTTGGAAAAGAGTGTTTTTCAAAGATATTTGCTTAGTGACTCGATCTCCTCGTTGCTCTGGGCAAATTAGATGACTTTCTTTCGAACCAAATCGCTAAACTTCAACACAATGCTGGCAGGTACGATCTAATAAGGCATTATCATGGTTTCCCTTTGCTTTCGGTGTTTGTTGTAGAAAATAGTTCCTAGAAGCTTTATTCTGCTTCATTTTACATCCCCGTACAATTGCTACAGGAAAATATCTGAAGGAAATCGAATTTCAGAAATGTTGGTTTTTGCTTGATATAGGGGAAGGTAGTGAGACAAAAATCAAACAAATTGATCAGAAACTTTAATTACGTTTATTAACTTTTATTAACTGATACACAATGTGAAAATGAACATAATTCTAACTTACTGGTATTTCTGGGTTTTGAAGAAGCCAAGAATCGATTGCAGCATAATAATATGCTTTGAATGGTCCGTAAATGGAAAGATCTAGAGGTTGCATTTTATTGCTGCAATGCGGAGGTAAAGTCAAAATTGTAACTCCATGATCGCTAGCCATATTGACGACACCTATTGAAATATGGCTCTGATGTTTATCGTATATTAACACTGAAGGATTTTTTTTGGGACTTCTAGAGTGTTTAATAAAATGATTTAAAACAGTAATCGATTATGCCATAACTAATAGATAATTTACATCTAGTCAAATTTTGGATGTTCGAACCTTAAATTCTGCCAATATCGGAAGTGATCATGATCTATTACTATGTAAAATAAGAATACAGTATCACATACACAAAATAAAATCAACAGCAAAAATTGAAAAACTGAATATAGAATCATTGGAAGATGAAACGGTGCAAAATTTGTATAGCAATCGTTTGAAACAGAAAATTAGAGAAAATCCCGTAAGTGAAAATGCCAATGAAAACGAAGCATGGAAAACTTTAAAAAATAACATTCTTCGGGCAGCGGAAGAAGCAGTTGGAAAAAGAAAAGTAAGTACGACCGCATCAAGGAATAGTAAAGCATGGTTCACGGAAGAAGTGAAAGAAATAGCCGAAAGGAAAAAAAAAGCGTATATGAAATACAAAAATACAAAAAGACCAGAAGATAGAGAAATGTACATAGAGGAAAGAAATTTAGCTAACAGCAAAATAAGGAAAATAAAAGAAAATTATTGGGAAGCATTCACTAAAGGTATGGAGCGAGATATGTATGACTCACAGAAAAAAGTATGGAAGATGCTCAGAAACAGAAAATCTGAAATTAGTGATATGATAAGAATTAACAAAATTGATAAAAATCAATGGAAAGAATATTTTCAACGATTATTCAAGGAAAGTAACACATGTAACAACCAGATAGTACAGGAGGTAAGAGAAGATGGACAAAATAATATAGAAATAACACAAGAAAATGTCAAAAAGGCAATTACTAATTTAAAAAACAGAAAAGCACCCGGCCAAGATGAAATAAAGAACGAGCTGCTAAAATATGGAGGAAGTGATTTGGCATCAGAACTTACCAACCTATTTAAAATCATAGTAGCCCAAGGAAAAATACCAACGGATTGGAAAACGAGCATAACGATCCCTTTGTTCAAAAAGGGTGATAAGAAAAACCCAGAGAACTATAGAGGTATCACTCTATTGAACTCGACACAAAAACTGTTAACCAAAATCATTCTTGATAAAATTTTACCACTTATAGAAATCAGCGAGGAGCAGCAAGGTTTTCGAAAAAATCGATCCACAACAGACGCTATTTTCATAATTCGTCAAATAGTTGAGAAAGCGATTGAATTTTGCAAACCGGCTTTCATGTGTTTTGTCGACCTCACGAAAGCTTTCGATCGGATACAACTACGAGACATATTAGAAATACTCAAAGATAAAAAGGTACCATCAAATCTACTAAAATTAATCAACGATATAAACACAAACACTAAAACAAGGATAAAAGTAGAAGACGAGCTAACCGAGGATATAGAAACTCCGGTAGGAATTAGACAAGGCGACTCATTGAGTCCTATGTTATTTAACTTGATTATGGATAGAATAATACAGAAAGTCAAATCACTCCCGGGTTATCAACTAGGAAATAAAAACATTAACATTGTGTGTTATGCTGACGATGCGGTCCTAATCGCAGACACAGAAAATAAATTACAGTACATGCTCCATCAATTTGTTACAGTAGCAAAAGCCTATAACATGACGGTGTCAATAGAAAAAACTAAATCTTTGACAATATCAAAGGAACCCATACGATGCAAGTTAGAGATAGAGAGGAGGATGATAAAACAAGTCATGTCTTTTAAATATCTAGGAGTTCTTATTACCAGTGATCGAAATATGAACCAAGAGGTAAAACAACATGTGATGCAAGGTTCAAGAATTTCTGGTTGTTTACGAGATGTCACGTGGAGAAACAAACATATGTCAATAGAAAGCAAGGTAAAAATATATAAATCAATAGTTAGACCCATAATGACTTACGGAGCCGAAACCCGCGCCGAGACCTCTAAAACCAAGCAACTTCTCAGGACAGCCGAAATGAGTACTTTAAGGACAATCATCGGAAAAACAAGATTAGATCATATACGCAATGAAGATGTGAGACAACAATGCAACATATCTGACATAGTGAAATTTACAAAACATCGAAGAAAAGAATGGAAGAGACACGTCGGAAGAGCTGAAAACAACAAATTAGTCAAAATAGCACGTGACCTAAAACCAGCTGGAAAGCCTAACCCGGGGCGACCTCCTAAGAGATGGAAAGAAAGTTGGATCTCATCGTCCGGAGAAGCAACTTAGAAAACGTGAAGAATCACAGGCTAAAAAGCCTAATTAAAGACGAAGAAGAAGAAGAAGAAGATTTAAAACATCCATAAACAATTCAACCGTCATCCAACCGCTAGGATTTGCCAATCAAGTGTTCCCGGGGGAGCTCCACGTATCATGCGCGGTTTGAAATTCTTTCTAAAAAAGACCATTGCAGGCGGAATATGATTTCCAGATGCCGAAACAATGGCGCACGTTGTGTCAAGAACTCCCCTCTCACCACTTGTACAATGACTGATTTGCTTCGCCCCTTTTTCAGCAACAATTTTTTTTTGTTTTTGTACCATTGTCCTACTGGTTTCAGCTACTAGATTAAATATTCTAGAGGGGTCTTTCAATTTGTCGTTCTTCTCTAAAATACCTTTTCAGTTTGAGTAGAATTTTTTGACGTTAAACTCATTAAAAGAAGTAAGTCGACTTAAGCTGCATTGCTCAGGCTGACGAATGCTTAGGTTTCCACGTCGTTTACGAAAAGATCTCAGCCACTCATTTCCAGCAGTTTTATTCGTGTTCCACGAATCCGGTATACTGCGGTTGTTGACTGTGGAAAATTGGTAAGTCAGTTCTTTAACGGCATCTGTCGTGAGCCCGTAGGCCATTTTAGAACAAGTTATTATACAGGATTTTTCAACGAAAAGTAGCCACCCTCAGTATCTTTCAAAACGATTTTTTGTTTGAAAATCGCCAAGACATGTCAACAGAGACAGCAAAGGGGACATCTTTTTATCTAAAATCCGGACGTCTGTCATCAACCACTTAGTCGTCACAGCCACCCCCTTTAAAATTTCAAATGGCACCATACCATGTGTGACACATCATTGGAAAGGTTATTTCATAAGGAATTCATTCCACTATTTATTTTTTTTATTCGCCTGAAATTGACACATAAAAAAATTAAAAACTGTATTTTGTTTATTTCGGTTAAGCTGCTGAATATAGCAGTACCTAGATGCTTTTGTTTCATCTTCTGTTTCTTCATCTGTCATCAACATTCAGTTCATTTTGAATATTATAAAAGTGTCAACATGGTTTACACCACTGCCGAAAGAATCGAGATTGTGCGTTTTTATTTCAAAAATAACAACTGTGCACGAGCTGCGTGCTTTCAATGAATTTCATCCCGATAAATTCATTTGCCATCAGTATGTTATAAAGTTGATGCAAAAATTCATGGAAACTTGCTCAGTGACAAACAAAAAATATCAACTAGAAAGACCAATTATTAATGAACCTGTTGAAGTTGCTGTTTTGGGACACGTTGCAATAGATAACAATCACTCTTTAAATCAACTTTCCCAGGCATCGGGGGTTTCAACAAGCAGTGTATGGAGAATTTTAAAAAAACACAAATTTCACCCATACAAGATACCTAAAACTTGCTCAAGAACTAAACGAAGACGACAATGATCGGAGACTACAGTTTTGCGAAATTATGTCTAATAATCTATTGAACAACGTGAACTTGTACAATCTGTTCCAGCGATGAGTGTACTATTTTTTTTTTGAACGGAGAAGTGAACAGGCATAACTGTAGGTATTGGGCAGACACGAATCCGCATTTGTTTAGAGAAGCCCATGCCCAATATCCACAGAAACTTAAAGTTTGGGCAGGTATTCTAGGAGACCACATCGTTGGTCCGTTTTTTATTGACCGTAATTTGAATGGCGCTATTTAACTTGAGCTTCTTGACACCACTGTTGATCCGCGTATAACAGAACTGGAAAATGACGAAAATTTGCTTGAAAATGAACTAGTTTTCCAGCAAGATGGTGCACCTCCTCACTAT
>JABXWE010023046.1:0-18589 GCA_014611495.1 Limonius californicus
CATTTTATCGGCATTTTGCTGCTATCTGGTTACCATACTCTTCCAGCTGTCAGGATGTACTGGTCAAAAGATGAAGATAAAGGTGTGGCTCTAGTTAGAAACTGCATGAGCCGCAACAGATTTTGGAGCATCAAGCAAAACATTCACTTGTCAGATAATGATAATTTGGATAAAGGTGACAAATTTGCAAAACTTCGTCCCATATTTGATTTGATAAACAAAAATAATTTACAATTTGGTGTATTTGCTCATAATTTATCAATTGATGAAGAAATGGTGCCATACTTTGGACGGCACAGCGCTAAGATGTTTATTCGAAATAAGCCAGTTCGATTTGGATTCAAACTCTGGTGCCTCTGTTCGTCCGAGGGGTACCTATTCCAATGTATGCCTTATGGGGGAGCACGAGATAAATTAAAAACATACAAGCTTTGTTTAGGATCTGAAATTGTTGTAAATTTGTTGTCAGTGGTAGAAGATCCGAAGCAACATGTCATTTTTTTTGATAACTTTTTCACCTCTTACGAATTATTTCAAGTTTTAGAGAACCGTCAGTTTTTAGCCACCGGAACTATAAAAGACAACAGAACAAATAAGTGCCCTTTAGAAGAAAGTAAAAAATTGAAAAAAAAGACAAGGGGCACATTTGACTATGCATATGACACGAAAGAAAAAATATGCATTGTAAAGTGGAATGATAATTCAATAGTAAATGTAGCCAGCAATCACTTGAGTGTACTTCCAACTGTCAATGTAAAGCGATTCAATCGAACAGAAAAAAAGGATATTCTAGTTCCCCAACCTAAAATGATTTCTTCATACAATCAACATATGGGTGGTGTTGACTTACACGATAACGGAATTGCCAATTATCGCATAAGAATTCGTGGCAAAAAATGGTGGTGGCCACTGTTTATAAACCTCATCGACAGCTGTGCAGTAAACGCCTGGAAAATATACAATATTGCTAATAACGGCAAGATATCCCAAATAGAATTCAAGTCATCGTTGGTCCTATCACTCATCAATTCTGAGGGTAAAATTAATAAAGCAACCGGGGAAGCAAATAGAGCTGACGATCAAGATAGAAGTGAAACAGTAGAAAAAGATATAACATGTTCTAATTACGGAAGACCTTCTAGGAACAGTCTTCCCGATGATGTAAGGTTAGACAATATTGGCCATCTCATTGTTCAACATACAACCAAGAAAAGGGTTAAGTGTCGCTTGTGTAAGAGTCACTCTATTTATATGTGTAAAAAATGCAATGTACATTTACATCCTGATTGTTTCGAGACATTTCATACAAATTAATAAACATATGATATTTTCAGTCTATAAAGTATTATTACTATATTGTCCCAAAGGTGCGTTTACGCACCCCACGTGATTTTTCAACTTTGACGTTGGAACCAAAAAAAAAATTTTTTTTGTATTTCATATTAACCTTATTGTTCAATATAATATAAAACATTAACAAAAAAATTAGCATTTTATTGCTTGGGATTTAATGGGTTAATTCGATGTTTTTCTCCTTCAAATAATCAATTGTTTGACGTACTGTGTGAGAGCTGGCATTATCATGATGAAGAATGATGCGACGTTTTCTGTTATTTTTCCCGATTTTGTCGATAACTTCTGGCAAACAACTTGTTGTATACCATTCAGCGTCAACTCTTCTTCGATGCTCTAAAGCAATGGTTGCCACATGTCCAGTACAACCTAAGTAGCAAGCGATCATTTTCTTGGAAGTGCTTCGTGAACGAACATTTTTTGTGGATTCGGTTCATCTTGGAACACCCAAACAGTGGATTGTTGCTTAGTTTCCGGTTCATACGAATATATCCAAGTTTCGATACCTGCTACGATGTTGTATACAGATTTTGCAGTTCCTCGGTCGAAGTTTTCGATCATTTCCTTACATCAATTAACGAAGCGATTCTGTGCATAGTTGTTGAATTAGGCTTTTATTACAATCGTAAAAAATCATCCAACGAAAACCTTCACGTGAAATTTCCATTTTTCATATAATTGTTTTTTTAACGCTCACTGTAAACAAACTACTCGGTTAATTTCTAAATTGCCACTGTTTTCTCAAAAACAAATGTCAAATTTTACAAAAATAGTAATGACACATCTCAGTAGCGCCAGCTAGTGGTCTTTGTAAAAACTTAAAAGGCTGCCCACGTATTAACTCAATTTTCAGCTGAAGAGTTTGGTTAGATATTCAAGTACTCCTATATAAATTCAACATTTTAAACACAAGATCTTAATCTCAAGATATTGAGTTTAACTTCATAGATATGGTTTAACTTGCCCTTGACTTTAACCTAAAAATTGCGTCTTAAGTACCTTTATAATACATTGTTTCCTTAAATCTCCGATTTACAAATTAAATTACATGTCTCGCTTTTCAGACCACAATTTCCATTCTCTTCACTTCAAACTCAATATTTCAACACCAAGAAATTATTTGAGAGACTTCGCTTTTAAACCTAAAATGTAAGCTTTAAGATTAAAATATTGCGTTTATATTTAGGACTTTAGTTCATAAAATAATATCACAACGTTCTAGAATTTCCGTTTTAGGCTCCAGGCAACTTCAATTCCAAGACTTGCCAATGAGTATTACAATTTTTCATTTACGCTTGTAACCTCAACTTTGAAGCCTTTATTTTGTTTTTAAATTGAATGTTTCAACTGCATTGCAAATACCTTAAAATATACCTTGCTATTAAATGTAATATTTCGCCTATGAATTCAGTATGTTACTGGGAAGTGCGAAAACTTGACCTGTAATTTCGGTTTTAATTGCAAGATATCGCATATAAATTTAATACTTCTTAACTTCGCTTTTAAGCTATCGATTTCGAAGTATTTAACAAACAATTTATACATACATTTCGTTTTTAATACTTATATCTAAGCTTTCGTGTTAAATATTGAAATTTTTACTTTCTGTTTAAACGCAAGATCTCGATTTTAGGTTGAATATTTTCAAACTAAGATTTTGATGTTAATGTCAAAATTTTGTCTTTTAGCTCTAAAGATGGCGGAATTAGTGCCGAAATTAAACCTATGTTGACAACCCTAAACCCTAAATTTCGATTTTAAACTTTGTGGCTCAACTTTATTGAGAAGATTACAGAACATGTCTAGCTTTTAAATGTAAAACCTCCACCTTAAATCGAAGATCTCAATGTTATTATCGAAAACTAAGAATAAATTCAAAGTGACAATATTAACCTGAAGATTTGGTCTCTGAACTGTACCTGAACTTCAACTCAACTTCTCAGAATCTTTATGTAAATTTGGAAAGTTCGACTTTCTCTTTATATTCAAGATCTCGACTTTCAACAGTTTCTACCTTGTGCGGACCCCGATAATCGAATTTAAAAGTCCGTATTTAATTTTAAACTCAATATTTTGCTATAATGAACATATAGTTGTGATCTTATTATATCATGAGTCATTTGAAGTTCTTGAAATAAATAATGTAATTTCGCCCATTAATTCGGTTCTAAACTCTGGATTTTAATTTTTAATTCTGAAGTTTCGACCATAATAAGATTTTGATTTTGAATTGCATATCTTTACTTTTATTCCAAGTTCTAGAAATTTACGTTGAGTTTGAGATCATAAACTTAAAATTTCGGATTTTAACGATAAACATGTAATTTGGGCTTTAGATCCAAAATCTCAATTTTAGCATAAACTTCTCAACTTTAGCTCAAGGTTAACTTTAATTCTCGAATTTCGACCATAATAATGACATTCTGACTTTGAAGTTCATGGCTTTGCTTGTATTTGAAGTTCTAGAAATTAATCCTGAGGTTTAGACCATAAATTTAAAATCTCAAGATTTCAACTTCATTCAAATTAGTGTTTTCCTAAGGTTTCGACTTTAACTCTTGGCTTTCAATTTCAATCTCAGAACTGCAGTTTTTAACTTAATTTTCATTAGATGTTCTATACATTTCAAGTTTGTTTTAACTTCAGCCGTGTTATTCCACTTTATCTAAACGAAGAGATTTGGATATTAAATTATATATGTCAACCTGAAACTTGAAATTGTCGTGAATTTGACTATGACATTTCGCCTTTAGAACCAAAACTTTAGCGTCAAGTTCTCAACATTAACTCCAGGATATAAACTCAATACCTTTTATTTCCTTTAATCCTAAGATTTTTATTTTATTTGATATTTTGGTTTTGATATCACGATTTCCCCTTTATTCTCTATATTTCCTACAGCAGTTGTTAATCTGAAGTTTCGGTATAAACTTCAGCATTTCCACTTTAAAGTCGGATCTTTCTAAATTTACCTTGTCAGATGTTAAATTGAAAACTTTGGTGTTGAACGTCAAACTCTTCAATTTAAAGCCAAAATCTAAGGGTGTCAAGCGAATATTTTCAGTTCGATGTCGTTATCTCGACCAGAAAGATAAGCAAGAACTTAGGATTAATAAGTAAAATGTACCTCAGTCTTTCCACAGTTTCAGAGCTTAACACAGTTTTGCATGAAGTGTTTAAAATCAGTGTTAAAAAAGTTTGTAGCGCGATGTTAAAAGTGTTTTATACTAAATCCTCCAGAGACTAAGATTCTGTTTGGAAATAAAGTATTTTAAAACCGTTGTTGTCTAGGTTTTTCAACAGAGGGTGGATCCTTCTGGGGTATTTCCAGAAACATTCTGGTTACTGCATTACATTAACTGTGGCTGCAGTCTTATAAATATAGAACGTATTTAAGAAAATAGTTGCAATGTTGAGTTTAAATTATCACTAATTTATTGTATTATTTAGGAGTTAAAATAAATAAATATTATTTGTGTTGAGTTTGTATTATTAGTACATTTTACTACTTGTGTGTTATACAGGGTATTAATTTGAAAACGTACAATACGTTATAGACCTGGATTAAAATAGGTAGAAAACGTTTCTACAATACGGAAGGGGAATCTTAATGACTCATAAGGTTACCTTCATCATTCAACCCCCTAGGCTCTAGGTACACCAACAAAAATAGTAGTAAACCTTGTTCCCCACTTGTTTCGGAAAAATTAGAAAATAAGTCAAAAGGTTCTGAACCAATTATTGTAATTCAAATTTCAAAATATTAGTTTAAATTTTTTTTATTACCAAGTACCAAAATTGTAATTATAGTATGCAAAAATATATTTAAAAAAATAAAGAAGGGTATGTCATTCTAAGCGTCTATTTTATTTTACTTTAGATGTAAACAAAAAAATATAGTTTATTTTTAATAGAACAATATTTATAAAGCCACTATACATTTTTACTTAATTTAAATAATTTATCATCAATGAGAATGGGAAATTCCTTAAGGTGTGATAAAATTAGGCTCTGTCGTTAATTCAAACTCAAATACGGTTCGACATCTATAATGCGGTTCCCTTTCTTCGTCTTGATATCTACAAGGGCCGAAAATCCAACTTCGCACAGGTATGAGCTTGGAAATGGAAAAATGAACCTTAAAACTTTATCTGTTAATTCAGGAAATTCACTACGTATTTGTAGCCAAAATATGATAAAGTATTGTCGTTGTATTTACTTTTTAGGAAACCATGAAGTTAGTGCTAAAAGTTGTTTTTATTCTATTGGCGACACACCCTTTGGCAAAGATTTGTTGATGTTGAAATTGTATCTTATCCACTCAATATTAATATCTAACTCAGGGAAATACTATTCAAGATTCATTTGCAAGCTTTATAAATGCTGCATGATATATGATTTTCACATCATCCTCGATTTGTTTATTTGAACTTGCGAGCAATTCATGAAGAGTTGGACACGTATCAAATTCTCCATTCTCAACCTACTTTTGCCATAATTTCATCTTTGACAAAGATGCGTTCACTTTATGTTGGACATGAAATATAGAAATTTCCTTACTTTGTAAAGACAAATTAAGATTATTTAATACAATAGGTACATATATCTATCAGGTATGCTACTTGACTGAGCCATTTCCAATTATATACATATTTATTCAATTAAACATTTTCATCAAGAAAAACTTGTAGTTCATTCCAAAGTTCAAATAAACGTTCAAAAATCCCGAATCAAAAATCTCGAAAGACAAAATCCCGAAAACAAACATCTCGAATGACAAAAATCTCGAATGACAAAAATCTCGAATGACAAAAATCTCGAAAGACGAAATCCCGAAAACAAAAATCTCGAGAGACAAAAATCTCGAATGACAAAAATCTCGAATTGTAAATACTCGTAGGCGATCACTTTTCCGACATGATTTGTGGAACTGTCATAACGCAGTGCAAGAAAATTTACCACGAACAAACAATTGCGTTGAAGGATGGCATAGGCGGTTTAACGAAATTGTTGCAGCCAACCATCCAAACATTTGGAAATTGATAGACTGCTTTAAAAGGGAACAGCAGCTAAATGACATCACAATTGAACAATATATTCAGGGAAGAAATGTATTTGCACAGAAGAAACATTACAGGGATGTGACAGTCCGGCTGCAAAATTTTGTTGCTCAATATGCTAACACCAAAAGTGAAGATTTTTTAAGAGGAATTGCCCACAATTTAAAATTAAATGTCTAATTTTTTCCACAGAGCATGTCCAATGTATACATTTATAATTAAATAGAATAGAAATAAAATAGTAACTTTTAAACAAAAATGTAGGTGGCGTGGCATATTGTTGACTTTTCGGGCGCTTATTCTGACGTGAATCACGCTGTATAATACGCATACAACTTAATAACTACAAAATCTAGATTATTCGAGATTTTTGTCATTCGAGATTTGTGTTTTCGGGATTTTGTCTTTCGAGATTTTTGTTAATCTACATTATTGTCATTCTAGATTTTTGTTTTCGGAATTTCGTTTTTGGAGATTTTTGATTCGGGATTTTTGTTTTGGGATTTTCACCTAGAACCACTAACCTCGGTATGGAGAAGAAGTTGTTTATGATTACTCCCCATTTCTTCGTAAAGTTGAGAGAAAAGTCTGGCACGTAGAGGACGGCCTTCAATTATACTTTATGATTTTTACACCTTCATCCACAACTTTATTTAGGACTGTAGACATCATATGTGTAGGCAAAGCTTCCTTGTGTATGCAAAAGTGTGTCAACTTTGCATCTAGTGCGATAGCTTGAATCCTTGAAGCAAGCCCTTAAGCTGAACGAAGATTAAAAGTGATCACCCGCGAATTTGCAAACTATTCAAATGAAGCAGAAAATTTGAATAAGAGTTTGCAATACCTTCAAAAGAATTATTTTTTTAATTTTGATGTGTAACTAAAACTTGCCACGTATCCCCTGAAGGTCTTTCACGTACTCCCGGGGGTAGGCGTACCATACTATGAGAAACACTGCTCTAAGCAAGAGTAAAGTCTAATCTCAAATGCTCTCTAAACATTTTGGAAGGTTTGTTTCGGAAAAGCTCGGAACAATTCCTTGTTGCAGTTGTGCGATGGATTATATATTTGTGCCACATCAACAATCATCAGTTTGATATACATGGCATGCATGAAAGTTAAATAATGGACTAAGTAATGGTCTCAGGGGAAAGTAATTAACAATAGTTTAAGCATCTTCATGATTTGATGAAATAATGTCTTGGGGTAATTAACGTTTGAGTTGGGTTTGGATGTTTGTTGGAAACAGTTCATAGTAAACTGCGCCATTAAAGTCCCATTCATAATAAACTTTTTAGCACATTTTTTAATATAATTATTGATGCAGTTTCTGTATGTTGGTTTTGGAGGTAAGTATTGCACCACACCGGTGATGTATATAATGTTAGAGGTCCTGACAAGCTATTGTATAATAATGATGTACATTTGATTTTTTAAAGTAGATTTTTGATTTATTAATTAATATAGCTGTTTTAGCCTGTTGTAACCACCAGCGTGGTGTGTAGGTATCTATGGCCCAGGATAAGACTGTCAAAAGCCTTGGAACAAGTTCCTACAATCTTCCAAGGGGAGACCCACACTATAGACACCTGTGATCAAATATGCCTAAGAAAAGGCTATAGCAGAGCTAGACTCTATATCCTCTCAGACAGCCAAGCAGTATTTAAAGATCTGAGTTCTTATACTCTTGAGTCTGGACTTGCCTGGCAACGTCTACGAACTGTAAATCAACTGACAAAGAACAAGGTCACCTTGATGTGGGTGCCAGGCCATGAGAGCATCACTGGAAATGAGGAAGCCGATAGCCTTGCAAAAGTAGACTCGAAGACTCATTTCATTGGTCCGGAACCTTTCTGCGGCGTAGCAAAAAGCCACGTAAAGGCAGAGGTCAATAAATGGGAAGAATTTCAGAAGACCTTCCACTGGAACAACATTACAGGCTTGGCAAGCGAAAACATTCACATATTACTCGCCAAAGAGCACGCGAACTGTTTGAACTCGGCAAACAGGAGTTAAGGGATATAACAAACCTTCTAACTGGATATTGCCCTGAGATATCTTCTCAATTTAATGGGTAAAACTGTGAGAAACCTATGTCGATTCGGTAAAGATTTGATAGAAACAACGGAATATATCCCCTGCAACTACGAAGTTATAACACGCCAAAGGTTTCAAAACCTTGGAAAGGTGTATAGAACACCTGACGAAGTAAGCAAAGCTGCTTCCAGGAAGATCTTAAAGTTCGTAAGAAGCTTAGGACTTGAGAGGCAACACTAGGTTAGCAGGGTTACACAGAAGATCTATATGTATAGATCGAAGTGTTGAGAGGCAATTTCATTGCCTGAACGACCCCTTAAATGTAACATAACATACCATAACATAACACAGCCTGTTGTAGCCCTGGATAATTGTTAGTTTATGTGATACTTCCAGCTTAGTCGGGTATCGAAATGAACTCCCAAATATTTTGCTGTGGAATCTTTGGAGTTCCAAGGTATTGTACTATTATTGATAAGTACATTGGCAGGATTGTTGATTTTTCGCAGCGTGAATATTTTGACTTGGCATTTATCCGAATTTATTTGGATATTCTATTGACTGAACCAGGAGGAAAGTTAGTTAAGTGCTTGTTGCAACGCAACTATTTCTCCATATAGTTTCGCGGTTTGAGTGAAAATGGCCGAGTCGCCGGCAAATGTAGTTAGTGCACACAACATAGTTTAAGTGACCCCATAGAAAGAAGTCTAATGGATTCAAAATCTGAAGATCTTGGGGGCTATTCTATTTTTCTGAAACGAATCGGGAAAAATTTTGCTAGTAGGTATTGAAGAGAATTTTGTAAGAGCTTGTCAATTATATTTAAATATTTATTATTTCTATTAGTTTACCTAAAGCGTGTGAAGATTAACAAACATGTAAAGCGGGTATCAATGACGACAATGTAAAGAACCAACTGCAGGTTTGTAGGATCGTTAATATTAATTAATTAACATCAAAACAGCTATCTCTATTTAAAGAATGTCAGAGATCACAACTGTAATTTTCTTTTTCCGCAGTGTTGTTCTTGGATTTCGTAACAATCCTGATATTACCCTTCTTTTTTCATTTTCTTAATGTATTCGGGGGATTATTCATTGCCATTTTCGCACATTAATAACCTTTTACTTTATCTCGGCTAAGATTAGGATTCCATTATTTTATGAGAACTTTAAAAGTTTGCCGAGAAAAAGATAAAAAATGTTCAGGCTCAGATTGTCGCAAACCTCGAATAAATTCCTCGCCGTTTCCTAATTCTTAGTTACACATTTACTCAGTTCCCCAAATTGCCTAAAACAAGAAAAAATATTTACAGACACTTAGACCTTTTAAAATGGTATTAAAATATTTGAATATTTGAATATTTATGCGCAGACGTTTTGAGTATACGTTGTGAGCACACGAATTAGTTCTGGAAATAAAATTTAAATGCTGAAATATAGAGAAAGACGCGCCGGATAATGCAACTGGGAATAAAAGGAAAACGAGCAGTCGTGAACATCACGTAATTTCATTTGTCGTCTCTTGACGGTTTACTTTGCAATGATTGTCTCTAATTGCCTTAAGAACTTCTGGCATACGTGAGTACATTTAAGAGCGCCATTTGCTCATCCACATTACGTTTAAACCTAGTTTATCTAAAATCATGTTCAGCTGAAAATGCAAATCAAATCTTTTCCGCACGAAATATTACCTTTTTTTGCAGAACTCGGTATGTTAAAAATTATATTTTAAATTTCGAATTTGACGACGGTTTACACAGAAACCATTATTTATTTATATATCTTATCGATTTTAACGATAAACGTTTAAACTTAAAAACTATTAGATATCGACTCTTAAAAGGTTTGCGATATCCAATGAATAGATACCCAAATTCATCAGTCCCATTAAATTACTTTTTTCTTCTTTTAAAAATTTAGCTACAAGATTGTATAGTTACTGTTTGCTTATTCAAACTAAATTTGTATAGTCATATAAGTTCTAAAATTTCAATAATTATTTGTAGTACTATAGTTGGTATATTCCAAGGATGTTATAAAACAGCGGTTCCTAACCGGTGGTCCACGGACCACCTGGGAGCTAAATTATAGTCCGCGAAACATTTAAACAAAGCATGGGCTCTTAGAACCTGGCTTGGATTCGAAACTTAAGCAGTACTATGCAGATTTATAAAAAAACCTGTCAACAACCCACCACACGCAATTTCCCAATCCGGCTTGCAACTGGGATCTTAATGCTAAAAACCTTCTCTGGAATTTCTGTCGTCGGATTCGACGTTAAACTGTATGTCCCCCGTTTTCTACCTTAGCTCTAAGGAGAAACACGTGGCAAAAAAGCGGCCGATGCCTCTGCAATGGTATAAAAAGGCTGACAATGATGATGGGCTCGTAGAAGCCCGCGGAGCCACAGTGGCCCTTCATGTGGATATACAGGGAATAACTAAATTTTTATATGTACCATGTGTAAACACAATACGTATTGTATTACCACCATGCTGTGGCGTTGAAATTGTTTAAATGGATATTGGTGACCAAGAGACAAGAGAACATCAGAAGTCATCTGCAAATGCTGGTCGACGAATTCAATGGTTACTTCCTGGAATATAACCAAACCGAATCGAAAGGTATGCAAAAGCTTAGTCATAACCCTTTTTGTATTAATGTTGTAGAAGTTGCTGATGAAGACGAGGAAGAGCTCATTGAATTGTAAAATGATAGAAACTGCAAAGATGCGTTTGAATCTGTTTCCCTTGAGGAGTTTTGGTGTAAAAAAGCAATTTCATATACTAAAATTCGGGAAATCGCCTTGTGCTATCTTATGTTCTTCTCCACGACTTATTTATGTGACTAAGGACTTTCGGCTTTGCTTGTAATTAAAAACAAGTGATGATATGCATGTAGCTTTGAATAATAATATTAGCCCTAGGATTCCACAGTTTGTAAAGGAGATGCAAGCTCAAAAATCACATTAAAGATTTGCCAAATTGAGTTTTTTACAGAAAAAGTTTTTTTTTATATTATAATAGTACTTTTAGTGCATGTTACTATTAAGTTTAACGAATATGCTGAAAGTTTTGATTAAACTTGATTTTAAGATTAACACAGTGTTTTATTCTTGAACCTTGTGGTCTCTACTAAGAACAAAAAATCATAGTGGTCCCTGGCCAAAAAAGATTGGAAACCACTGATATAGAAAGTGGATTATACTCTACCGACTATACATCTTTATAACGTCCAGGCAGGGTGTAAATGGTGTCCCAGGTCACCAATCGGGCTTATAAACATTTTCGCTTATTCTAAGGTTAAATTTACAATTCTTTGGCAATATTTAATGGATTTAAAATGGTGCATTGTTTGGCATATTGATGCTACAATTCTATAAAAGAGAAAATCGCTACTGCGCGTTACTTTCGGAAATTTTTCTGATTACATTTTTATGTTATCGTTTTAATAATTAATTTGTAGAAATCGTGAGCCCTTAAAGGTATAAACATGTAATATCAACGTGTTACCGTTATGCTTCCTTTTAGTATAAGCGTTTTTCTTTGAAATCCTACGAATTACAATAAAAACCAATTTTGTTTCTAATTCTATACATTATTTTACTCTTCCCTACGATATGCATAGCTTGGGCGGTTGAATTTGTGTTCTGTTTATTTAATTACTTGTTGGTTTGTGTATATATTTATTTAGTTATAGATAGATATTGTTCGTAATTTTACATCCACATAGCGATGGTAGATCTTTACAAGATACTTCATGCAAATCGCATTGCTTATTTATGTATAAAAACCTTAAAGAGGCTTGATAGAGGCTATTTTGAAAAGCAGTAAGATTTATATAACTGCTTTACAATTCGAAATCTAGAAAATAAACTAAGCCCCTCAAACGTAAGCTGAGAAAGACAGTCATTAAATCGATGCAGAAACTGCCATTCAAAATTATGTTCTATTTGGAAAATTTTACAAAATAAGAACTTTGCCTAATGTACCTTCACTACTAGCTGAAATTCGTGAAGGAAAAGTGCCAAAGGTTGGTTGATTATCCTTTGACAATAATTATAAGAAAATGAAAATGTCTAACATTAGGTAGAACTACCAAGTTCTAATAGTCCGAATAATTCCGAAATCCCTATAAGACATCAATGGTTACACCTACCTCTGTAGATATTTTAAACTAATTGTTTAAAGAAAAGTAATTCGGTAAATAAAAAAAATGCGAATTCAACTGCAAAATTACTAAGTGACGCCAATGGCTGCACAATCATTATTGGTGTCTCTAGGTAGCTTCACCATATCTTGTATAACATCCGTGGTATATTCGTATTCTTTCTCTTTGGTAATGTTTTAATTAGAGACACCAATCTTCTGGTATGCATTAGTATAGGGTAAAGGTATAATACGCCCCGGATGCAAATACGCCCCACATTCAAAATTCCCGCCGTGTTGTAGTTGGCGTTCAGTGTGTTTGACAGCGAGGTACACGCTACTACCGTATCATTTCAATGTATGAAGTATTGTTGTGCTGTTGTGTTTGAACGAGAAAAATAATATTTCCTGGTGAGTAAGACTGAACATTTGTTGCATAGTATTACCAAAAATCCCGTAGAACCATTAAAAAGCTTTTTTCTCAAATGTAAAATATATGACACATTGCTGTGCAACCAGCGCGGGTGTTGCTGATTATGTGATTTCGTATGCCAAATATTTATGTGGGGCGTTTTCCACCACACTAAGTGAAATATGCCCCACATGGTTGCTGATAAAACGCCCCAGCCATAAAGGTTTGTAATAATTGTCGTTTTAATTTAGAATATGGGGAAGATATATATGAAAACAACAACAAGAGCTGCATGGACCGAATCTGCAATGGCCACTGCTATAGACAAAGTGAAAAGTTGAGAAATGGCATGAATGCAGCGAGTAGGGAATATGGTATACCTTCAAGAACTCTACGACGGCACATAACTGCTAATAACTGTAAAAAATATTTTGGTCGATGTCCAACGCTAGGCAGAGAATATGAAATAGGTTAGTGTCACATATACAAGCACTTGGATAAGTGGGATTTGCCCCGAATAGAAGCGATGTAAAAAAGATGGGCTTTCAAGTTGCTAATAAATTGGGCATTAAATACAGTTTCTCGCAAAATGAAAATTCTGCCGACAAAGCTTGGTTTCACGGCTTTTTATTGAGAAATAAGATCCTATCTGTTAGATGATTTAAAGGGTTATCATTAGCAAGAGCACAGGGGATGAATAGGAAAGAAGTCGGTGATTACTTTGCTTTGCTGCTCCAAGATTTAACAGAAAATGATTTATTGGATAAGCCATCCAGAATATTTAACATGGATGAAACTGCCATCCAAGTGAACAACAAAGCAGAGAACGTCATTGCAACAAAAGGATCTAAAGATGTCTACCAGAATTTACGGGTGTCCCTCCTGGTTCCAACGTTTACATGAATCAGAAAACTTCGTATATTAACAGCGATTTGTTTATAAAGTGGTGTCAGGAGTATTTCATTCCAAGATAAGGTACCGGCAATGCGTTATTAATATTGGACGGGCATGCACCCCATTCTAATGCGATTAAACTTTTGGACTTGGGTTCGCAAAACGATATTGTACTATTATGCGTCCCGAGTAATACGATTCAGGCATTACAGCCCCTCGATAAGGTTTTCTCTAAGCCTCATAAAAGTTAGTTTATGCAGGAGGCGAAGACATGGATGCTCAACCATAAGGAAAAGAAGCTAAATAGACGCAACGTTTCTGCACTGATAGGAAAGGCTTGGGGCAAAGCAGCTACTGTGAGTAATGGAGTGGCTGGATTTAAAGCAACCGGAATTTCTCCATATGATCCATCGGCCATTCCCGATCATTTCTTTGCTATCTCTAATGCAACTGGAATAGGAGGCGCTGATCTTGTGGAACCAAATCAAGAGATTAATTCTCGAGAAACTTTAGCTGTCGTAGAGGATTCCGCAGTGAACGTTTCGCCAGTGAAAGAAAAGTACACTCCATCCAAATTCCTTAAAGAAATTAATCCTGTTCCAACTATACCAACTAATAGCTCTAAGAGAAAGCAGTCTGCGATAGTTCTAACATCAGCTGAACATAAAGTCAAGCTTCAGATTCTATCTGATAAGAAGAAAGCTAAAGCTGATAAAATTATGGAACGAGATCTGAATTCACCTGGTCCATCTGGTATCAAATGTAAACAACCTTTGCGTTGTAAGAAAGGTTCAAAAACGTCCCCGAAAAATAAAAAAACCATTTATTTTTCCTCTTCCGAAGATTCATCAATTGATATGCAGTGTGCATCTTCAGATGAGGTTTCAGACTTTGAAGACAGACTGTGTTGAGTGTGGAGAGCACTATTATTCAACCAAATCAAAAGATGATTGGATTAAGTGCACAATTTGCAGTACGTGGTTGCACGAAAGCTGTACAATGTATGCTGATATGTGCAATAGATGTGGGCGACAAAAAAAAAACGCGCAGGAAATAAAAAATACCCAAGCAATGCTCAATTTTTTATTACATTTTTTACTGGGGCGTATTTTAACCAAGGGTAGGGTAAAACGGCCCACTGCAGATTTTTTCAAATTTAATATCTATAGAATGTGAAGTAGTTTAAGTTAAAATTTTGTTTAGTTTTGTATTAATAAGTGTTTCAGCTATTACATTATGACTTACTTCTAAATAAATGTTTCAACAGTTTGAGTTGTTGAATTATTTTGAAATATGGGGCGTATTATACCACTTTACCCTATAGTAAATATTAAGTTTCAGTAGCTTTAAATAACAGAAGTGTTTACATTTTGAAACTGTAGATAAAATCCATATAGGTACCCATTTTTGTTTATTTCATCATATAAGTATTGCGCTTTTCCTACTAGGAGTATATTTTCGACTGTCTGGAAGTAAGGCTATATGTGCTAGTATGTTATACTAATGTTGATTTTCCAATCCAATATTTTGTCAAGATAAGTGCTATAATTACTTCTTGTAATTCCACACTTATTTAATGTATAACTATTTAATTGCAAATTAGGTTCAACAGTAAGCAAAATAGAAAGGATTAAGCAAAGAGAAATGTTTCTGTGATAAACAGAAACAAGAGACATCGAAAGTATTTTTCATACATCAACACTCAGTTGCTTTACAATAACAATACATGGGTAACGCGTACGTAACAGCGTAATAAGCTAACAAAGGAAACAAATAATTTTCCACTGAAATGGCTTTGTTCATGAAATATTCAAATGCAACTACCAGGTAGGGTTATAATTCACTGAAATGTTCTTTCTCTCGCTATTGGCATATTCTCTCATGTCTCCCGTCCGAACTTGATGAATTTGAAAGGCGAAATATGGACATAATATTTTCGCTGTAGATATTATATAGTTTTTGCGTTCAGAATCTTGAATCAGTACTTAATTGACTTAGTAACTCTTAAACTGCGCTTTGTTATCAATTATTTGGAAAGTTATAAAATAATTTACTCCATACGAAAGTAATTTTAGAAGTTAACTTTTAGTTCTTGCTTCTTAGGTAACTTTCTGCTTCCCTTCTCTCTATTTTAGCAATTTTCGGTGTAAGGATTATCAAAATAGTTAATTAATTACTTTAAATGAACTTTTTTTACACTCGGGTAATGTGGTTCTTCCACTGAATAAATAATGGGATCTACAGAATTTATTATTAAAAATCCGCATTGTCATATGTGTTTTCATACATTTATTTTTATTTATTATTATTCACTTATAAAATGCGTCAATGCATTGTGCAAGAGGTAACTAATGATAAAATGATCGGTCCAGTACGAATACATGTAATGCACAATTTTTTATTACTTCATTAGCAAAGCTTACACGCGTATAATTTTTCTATAAGTACGACTGTTAAAGTTTAATGAAAAAAGTTCGAGCTATCCTCATGCGTTGTTTGCTAGTTTAAAGAAATAAAAAATATGCTGTCAGATATTTAAGATATCTATCGATTGGAGGGTTTTACAGAATTTTACTTAATAGGAAGCGATTTATAATAAATTATCGCTTTCTACGTTCCGATGGTGCATATTAAAGTATAAAATATGTACGATGGTTATTTTCCTAAATATGATTCCAAACATAACATAAAGACAAATTGCCAGTTTCTAGAGTGCACTTTAAGTAATAGTTTCAGTTTAAGTGATACGTATATGTTTCACGTTTTAAGGAATGGGAAATGTATTTTAAGGGATATCTTGCCTACGAAGGAGTAGGCGATAAATTATTTTACTAGAAATTAACGGTCTTTAAGGCGCTGATAATGCCTATTAACTTCTGATGATCACATTGTAATCGTAACTTTCTTAGAGGCTTCATGGTGACTTAATATAAATTTTTAGAATATGGTGAAAAATTTTAATTTCACAATATTTCACATTTTAAGGATTTGCAAGTGTATTATAAAGGAAAATTGCGTAGTTGGGGAGGTTGTGAAAATAATGTTACAAAAAATTGCAAATTTTAAGGCATTGATAATGTATTTTAACTTTCCATGCTCGCTTTGTAATCTTAATTTTTCTAGAGGCGGTGTTATTTTCTTTGCCTTTTACATTATCTTAAAAATTCAAATACTGATTTGTTTTGTACGGTAATAGTTGGACCACTGTTTTGATATTTTTTGTACATATTTTACTCATCAAGGTTGCAGATTATAACCTATCCCCTCATACTTTGAGGATTAAATTTTGAGACAATAAGACAATAAAAAAAGCTCAAAAAGCGCAAACGCTTAGTTTACAAAGTGCATTCCAACAAATGATTTATCTGAACATAATTAAATGTATTAACGTTCAAAGATTTAGTTTTGAATAGTAGTTCATACTATTAAACCAGTGTGTACTTTAACTTAAATCGATGGAATTTGCACTACTGTAGTATCACATGCAGAATGACAAGAACATTCACATGGGGATTTAAAATTCTAGCGTCAGTATAATCAATATTTTATTGGTAAGAAAGTAGAATTCTTAGCGCAACTGTACTTTTTTTTGGTACAGATTGTATTTACATCATACATGTTAGTAAGGAGTGGAGGGCGCCATTCTATAAAATTGCTGAATATAAGAAAAATGTAAATAGTTGATTTAAAAATTGTTTTACACATAACACAAAGTGCAGAGGAGTAACATCGTGCTGGTACCACATACCATGCCTGATACCCAGAGGGACATCATCTAACAATCCTCCCAAATGATCTTCTAGAAAATTTAAATATCTGTCGGCGGTTAAATGGTTCTCAAAAACGAATGGACCAATGAGCATGCTGTCTATAATTCTACCAGTTATTCACTGAAAAACTGTGTTGATAATCTGACACATCTGATTTCATGTGGATTCCCCAATTCCCAAGAGTGGCTGTTCTTTCTGTTCATTAATCCATTCCTTGTAAATGTTGCCTCATCCGTGAATAAAATTCTATTATGTAAATTTCGATTTTGAATGATCCAGCCTCAAAATTCCATAAAACTGGCGAAATCTGTAAGTAAGAAGGCTTGAGCAGGCTGACTATGAAATGGATATAAACTATGACGTTTTAATGTTCTCCAAATTCGCATTCGTAGTACAGATACACGAAGAACAGAGGTGCTGGGATTATTACTAAGTTCTCGCAGGATGCTGTCCTCATTGTCTAGTACTTACTTTATTGGACGCTTAGTCAACGGTTTCGGGAAAATTCCGTGTTCATGTAGGTGGTTGTGCACTCGTTCGAAAACTCGTCGGTTTGGTAGTCGTCGATTTGGAAATTTCAACCTATACTCTCGAGCAGCTGCTACTGAGTTTCCATCACAAAAACCGTACATGTAATGGATATAGGCGTACTCTCGCGCTGTTAATGTAAACATTATCAACACTGTTAAAAGGCGAAAATCAACTTTAAGGTGCTTTACTGTTTGACAGTAGACAGTTTGTATCAAATACATACTACTTAATATTATTTATTGTTTCGTCTGCTTCCGTATTTAACTAAAACAGGCCATACCTTCTTTAATAGTCGATTTAGAGAAAATGACCATTCGTTAGTTTCGACCTCTTTTCACCTCTCCTATACGTAGGTGAAGTACTGACATCACGTCATGGTGAA
>JABXWE010023047.1:0-18533 GCA_014611495.1 Limonius californicus
GATGAATTTTCGATACACCCCCGCATTCCAAAGCGCATCAAAATCGGAGCAATACTTTCGGCTGTAGGAGCGTCACATACGTACGTACATACGTACGTACATACCCACCCACAGACAGACATTTTTTAAAAACCACTTTTTTGGGTTCCTAGAGACCCAAAACGGATATATCCGTTAAAATCTCGATTTTGAAAATTTTCATGAATTCAATACTTACCCTATACCTATAAGGTATGGGAAAGTAAAAATCATGTACGGCTAAAGAAGTGTTCCCCTAATTTTGTTGAGAAGTGTATAAATAGAAACAACAAATACACCAGGTGTTGGTATAACATAAAAATTTATAAGCGTAAATGTCTGCAAACGTAGAACATACCAAACTGTAGGCAGTCGTAGGCTAGCCTAATCGACGTGTAACAAATGCATATACGCGCTTCCCCTTTCTTGGGAATTGTGACGTGAATCTACATAAGCTGACGGTTGCGATTAAGGCTGAAATGCTAGAGCCTAAAGCCACAGTTCCTGCAGTCGTCCTAGTGCATGTTCGGTAGTCGTCCAGTTGTCTTTAAACTTAAGGATCAAGTAGAAATTACGGTGGTACAAATTTACAATGCCTTAATGGGCGCTGTGTCGCTGTAAACAGTGGAGCTGCCGAACATTAAACCGTTTCAAATTCAGCAGATGCACCCCTGGGCCACGATTCTTTGTACGTTTTCGCTTCATATACATATTAACACATATGCAATATAAAGAATCTCAATGTCGGCCATTTTGTATTAATACCATACAGTATTGCATTAATAGCTTCTTCTTCTTCCTCCTCCTTTGTTTAGGGAAGGCTGTGCCTATCTTTCTTTAAAGACAACTTATATCAATACTTCAGGGTGTCTTGGCTGATATGAATATCCAGGTCTGCTTCCATCGCTTTGGAGGTCATCCAGCCCTTCTGTTTCCTTGTGGCGTGCTACCTCTAGCTATTCTTGTTAAACGGTCAACGTGCATTCTATCGATATGTTCATTCCACTCTTTCCTTATGGTTTTTATAAATTATCTAAAGTTTTGTATATTGCACTGTTGGCACATTTCCTCATTTGACACGCTGTCTCTTAAGGTTTTGCCGGCTATTGTCCTTAACGTTTGCATCTCTGTTGTTTCTAGTCTTTGTCCTATTATTGTGTCAACTCGCGTTCCTGCTGCATAGATAAGCAGTGGTCTTACGGCTCTCTTGAGTATCTTGGTTTTATTAGGCTTTTTTAATCCATAACTCTAAAATTTGTTTCTAAATGTATTCAGTTATGTCATGGGCGATTGTACATACTTATGCGATAGATATCTAATATGCATTTATTGTGACATAACAGATAAAATGAAGCTTGCAGGTACAGTTTGAACTAAACATCTATCTCTCGGTTTGAATCTATTTCATGCGAGTATATTGGTGGGAAGCATCTTTAACAAAGTTAAAGCAAAATTCAGACGGAATTCAGACAAATTTGACTTAGAAATTTGATGCAATGTCATCGTAATGAACGGTGCCAGAAGAGAATATTTATGGAAATCTTCCATGCTAACGATCAACCATCTGTGGGAGTACATGTTTTACGAAATTATTAATACAGGGAATTTACAGAGCTAGGGGGGATAATTTTCAACTGGCGAACTGTGAAAATTAAACAGTGAGGGAGTTTTAGGCTTTTTCTCGCAATATTGTAAAAGTTTGTAGAAATAATGCCATAACAATGCACTTGAAAGTTGTACGTTGTAAATTAGGTGGCTTGTCGCAAATACACACTTAATAAATAAATAAAGGAGAATATGCGCACAGACAATTGTTTTTGGGAATTTCAAGGTTAACACTGTTAGATGAAAATCTGGAAATTTCTGTTTATAATTAAACAAAATATTTAAATAAGCCAAAAAATAAATAGATAATAGTTTATTCAAATGTGCTAGGAGATACGTCCATATATAAGTATTATAATAACATATTATTTATATATAAAAAAGCTGGATTTGACTGCAACCCCACACTGGCCTGAAAAAAATGTATTTTTTTTAATATATTCATCGATTTTCGCTCTAACAGCAATCGCAAACAACTGACTTAAATTGTCCACTAATATACATCGATAATCACACTAATTTTCTTATACAAAATAATTCAAATTATAAACAAAAACAACAAACACGCCCGGTGCTGGTATAGCGTAAAAGATTTGTAAGCGTAATTGTCTGCAAACACAGAACATATAAAGCTGTAGGCAGCCGTAGGCTAGCCTAATCGACGTGTTACAATTGCATATGCATATGTGCTTCGCCTTCCTTGTAAATTGTGACGTGAATCTTCATAAGCTGGCGGTTGCGATTAAGGCTGAAATGCTAGAGCCTAAAGAACAAGAAAAATTTCCGACCCTGAAGAGATTCGAACCGGGAAGCGTTTGGACTATTACATCCAAAGCTTGGCTCTCTACCACTGAGCCATCCCCGCCCCTTAACTAAGTAATATTACGTATCTAATTCTTTTTTATTGTTAGAAACATCTAAAAGATTAAGTAATTCATTCAAAACGTAGGCATAATTACGCACAAAAATGTTTTTATAAAATGACAACACAATTCTTTAATGAATAGCTACTCAATACTTATTTTTAGGTTTACAAAATCTCATAATTTTTGTTTGTAGCATTAAGCGCTTCCAAGGTTTTTCTTATAGTGCATATTCCGTAAAGAAAAAAAAGTAGAAGCTTCAAAAATTCGTTCTTATAATTTGGCATCATAAAGATAAAGCTTCATTTAACTTCGGAAGATCTAGTCCTCCTCCTTTTTTTTTGGGTCATACCAGAATTCACGTCTCACAATGTGGTTAAAATGCAAGCCACAAAAAAGTATCGATTACATGTTTCCAGTTAAATTTGTAACTGCTAAGTTTCATTGCTAAAAATAGCCTAAAAACATTGTTAACATAATATTGTCACTATAAACGAGTTAAACTATAAGAATCGATTTATAATTGTGTTTTTATAACCGAGTTGTCTTAATAAACATTGTCGCTACAACCGAGTTAAATAGTCATAGAACACTGCAGGGACCTATCAAAATTTACCGTAAAACCAAGTCATCGCAATAACCGATGTCGTTATACCCGAATTTCACTGTGTATGCAGAACAGTGATAGGAACAAGTCTTATTTTAGAAGGCTGTTACCCCGTAACTGTACACATTTGTATATAGATAAATTGGGTTCAGTCGTCTTATTTTTGCATCTAGATTCAATGTTATAATATCATTGAAATGCACCACCCTATATAAACAGTTGTTATGTTGCGTGCAGCTACAAAATTTAGGAAGTTCGTAGTTGTACCAGTATGTTCTAAAATGTGTTGCTGCCCTAACTTACATTTGTACTTATGTTTAAAATATTTTTATTAGGATATGTGCATTTTATGTGCTAAATATATATCTGGCGTTTGAAATTGATTCTGACTTTTAAAACTTCGATTTTGAAATGGCGTTTGTTGTTGAAAATCCGTCCAAGTTTGATCAGCGTGCGATCCTATAGTTTTTATGCGCTGAGGATGTACAGCCATTGCAGATTCATACGCGAAAGCAGTGTATGGAAATGCATGTATTGCGTATAAACTGTGAAAGAATGATGCCGAAAATTTTAAGAATGGAAAAGAGGGGACTATTGATGAGCCGCGACCAGGTGTACGGTGTACTGCATTAACAGAAACCAATATGGCATGTGTGGAAGGCCTTATTAGAGAAAATCGTCGAATTTCAATTAGAGACATTTCAGAAATTGTTGGTGCGAGTATAGGGTCTGTCCGTAGTATTGTTCGTAATCTTGGTTACACCAAAGTTTGTTTGCAATGGATTCCTCGTCTCTTGCCTAATGAACAAAAATGCTTGCAGATGGGCTTATCTCTGCAACACCCCACAGACTGTAGGCAAAATGGTGATGACTTTCTTCTGTCAATAGTTGCTGGTGACGAGACTAGGTGCCATTATTACGAGCCATTCAGTAAGTTATCGCCGATGCAGTTGAAACATTCAAGTTCGTTAGGAGAAGAAGGTTAAAGCACAACCTTCTACAGGCAAGGTGATATTAACATTTTCTTCGACTACGAAGGATCCTTGTTTATAGAGTTTAAGGAACCTGGAGTAAATGTCGATGCAAATCTGTACAATGAAGCTTTGAACAAGCTGCATCAAGCAATAAGACGGAAACGTCAGGAAAACCTTAAGCGCGGGGTCATTTTTCTGCACGACAATGCTATGCCTCATGTTGCTAATATGGTAAAAGAAAATCTTCGACGAAAGAAATTGAGGGTTATAGAGCATCCACCATATAGCGTGGATCAATCGTCTTGCGATTTCCATATTTTTGAACCGCTGAAAAAGACGTTAAATGGTCGGCATTTTGAGTCTGGCGCAGAAGTACAGATAGCTGTGGAAGACTTCTTCAATCAGCAGCCACAAGAATTCTATGAGCAGGGTATACGTCGGTTAGTAAATCAATAAAAAAATAAAGCTGGAGGCCTGCGAAATGTGGACCTTCAGGAGAATGTTCAAAATCTCGTGGACTGACTCAGTGACAAACGTAGAGGTGTTACGGCGTATGCAACAACAACTAGAATTACTTAACATAGTAAAAAAGAAAAAGATTTCTTACCTCGGGCACATTCTAAAAAACGATAAATATCGACTCCTTCAATAAATTATGAAAGAGCAAATAGAAGGAAGCCGTGGAGTGGGAAGAAAACGGACATCATGGTTACGGAATATCAAGAATTGGACCGGGATGAATACGCACGAGGTATTTAGAATAGCGGAAGACAGAGAGGCTTTCAACATAGTTGTCGCCAACCTCCGATAGGAGAAGGCACCGAGAAAAAGAAGAATGGTTAACTTAGACAGGGTAATCACCAATTGTAACCTGAAAGTTATTTGCTTTACAATCGTTTTACCAATTTATGTACTTATTCTTCGAGTACTTTATCTTTAACGAGACGTAGTGATCTTTTCTGCTATACCTGTGTTGGGCGTTTTAATGTAGCACAGACGTACGGGACCTACAGCTTAACGTGGGCTCCGAACAACGGGAAGTGTAAACACTTGTACTCCGGAGAAAACTTACTACGCAGAATACCTCGTTGGTTTCCCATTACCTTGCGAGGTAGAACGGCCGTTAAAAATATCTGATGTACGGTACTGGAAATTGAACCCAGGACTTTCAGCCTAGAAGTCTAACGCGCTAACCTCTAAGCCCACGGCCGCCTCTTTATGTACGAAGAGTGATAATTACATGTAAAAGTATATAGGGTGTATCATTAATATTGCGAAAAAATTCAGGGCGAGATTCCTTGCATAAAAATAAGAATAAAAGTTCATATAAACATGTTTCCAAAAATGCCTCGTTTCCGAGATACAGGGCGTTGAATATTATGCAATTAACAATAGGACAATAATGCCATGTAAACAACAACAGCAACAACAACAATAACTTATAACAGTTGTTGAAAATGACTACCCCCAACATCAATACAGGCTTCTAATCTGCGACGCATTGATTGGCGAACACGTTCAAAAATTCCGCGTGTGTGACGAATTGTTTGGCAAGCTGCTAATATACGGTTTCTTAATTCCTCGAGCGTTTCAATCGGGTTCGTATAAACCAAATGTTTAAGGTGACCCCAGAGGAAAAAATCCAATGGATTTAAGTCCGGAGATCGCGCAGGCCAGGGTTGTATGCCTCCTCGACCTATCCAACGGTTTCGGTACACAGTGTTCAAATATTCTCGAGCAACTAAACTGAAATGAGGCGGAGCTCCATCGTGCATGAAATACGTTTGTAATCTTAATGGCAGTAGGACGTCTTCCAATAGCATCGGCAGCTCCTCTTCAAGAAAATGGCGATAAATTGCTCCAGTTAACCTCGCTGGTAAAAAGAATGGACCTATCAAGTGGTCTCCGACAATTCCGATCCATACATTCACTGAAAACTGATGTTGATGGCGGCCTGCTCTTATTGCATGTGGGTTCTCATCAGCCCATTGGTGATTGTTGTGGAAATTCATTATGGCTTCTCTGGAAAAATTTGCCGCATCAGTGAACAGTATTTCTGCAACGAACTGTGGATTTTCAGCAATTTTTTGTTGCATCCATCGACAAAAAGTTACTCTTGGAAGAAAATTAGTTGGTAAAAGTGCCTGCACTCGTTGAATGTGATAGGGGTATAAAAGTTGATTCTTCAGTATCCGGAAAACTGTCATATGACTGACTTTTACATTTGCAGCAATCTTCCTGGTACTTGTAGTAGGATTTTCGTCAATTTCGTGGAGCACCTCTTCTTCCACTTGTACAGTTGCTGCTATGCGAGGTCGCCCATTTTCAGCGGTAAGTTTTCGAAAACTTCCAGTTTCTCTAAGACGAGACGAGAAAATATCGAATGATGTGGTATTACACGATTAGGGTATTTTTCTTCATAAAGACGCCTGGCTGCTAATGAATTACCTTTGGCAAGACCGTAACAAAAATGCATATCGCACATTTCACTATTTGCGTAATTCATTTTGAAAAACAAACCTAACAACTGTCAAATCGCTGTAAAGTAACGACTTTCATATGAAAAGTCAATGGCACTCTCGATAGAGTGATCCGACAAGTGATGATGCAGAGGAAACAAAAAAGTTTTATTTTCAATTGCATAATATTCAACACCCTGTATCTCGGAAACGAGGCGTTTTAGGAAACATGTTTATATGAACTTTTATTCTTATTTTTATGCAAGGAATCTCACCCTGAATTTTTTCGTAATATTAATGATACACGCTGTATATTATCAATGTTTTAAACATGATCCCTCCAAAAATTGTTCAATAATTTACTATACTTAGATCTGTTTACCTCAACTACCATTTCACATTTTCAAGTTTTTATATTCTAATAGAGGTATTTTTCCAAATCACGTATGTAAAAATACAAATTCCGATGAAAAAAATTGTGATATTGACGTTGTCCTTTTTTTCCACGATTACCTCCAAGCATTCCAAATAATTTATTATATTTAATATTAAGGTATAAAATCCTATTTATTTCTAAAGTGTCTTGATTTGATAAAGAGTTCGCACAGTCTTTCTCCCAGTAATATTTCGAACATCTTCATCCAGCTGTCACTTTATAATAAAAGACCTTGAAACCGTTTCTAAAAGAAAAATTTACGCCAGCAAATTGAAAGAAATCTAATTGTAGAGTCTGCCAGAAAAATTCCCAAAAGTTGCTGCTTTCCGTTGATAATTTTTTACTTTCCCGAATAATTAAACACGCTTTCGTAAGTTTCCAGAACTTGTTCCTCAAATCTTTTGCAAGTCAGTTTAAACTCGGCTAAATCCTTTTAATCCTAAATGGCCCATTGAGAATTTATAGCTTACCTTTTCCTTTGACTTGTATTTCTCCGCGTTCTCGAACTCTGTACGTCTCCGGAAGAAGCTCTTTTGTAGAGTGGGAAATGTGAACTTTCATAGCTTCGCTGGTGGATTCCATACGAGATGCTGTGTTGACACTGTCTCCGAACAAACAGTATCTTGGCATTTTCAGCCCCACGATTCCTGCAACTACCGCTCCTGAATGAACTCCAACCCTTATTTGCAGATGCTGACCTGGAAAATATCGGAAAATATTCCCATTAACAACTTGGTTATTCAGACAAGGTTTGCTGTTTTATTTATCGAGCTTCTGGGGTGAAAATTAGTTTTTAGCAAGGGGAGGTCTAAATTAATTTGGGATGCTGTATACTAATTGGTAAGTTGATAACTTTCTACAAAACTGAAATATTAATGGGAAGAAATAGAGCCTGCTTCTATTTATAGGCTCCAAACTTTCCAAGTTTGATCTGCAACAAGTAATAAAGCAGAGAATTAGGGGCGTTCGTACATAAAACATTAAATCGGGACAAAATAAGAATATCGATTTCAAGTACAAATGAATAAAATAGGTGTTTGTTGCACGTATTGTCCATCGCCCAGACACGCACAGGTTTTGGAAACTAGTCATTAATTTGTTGGTTCTGGTTAAAATAAACTTGTTTTTAAACAGAAAGCTAGACGTCAAACAACGAAATGTAACAACAAAGGAGAACATTTCTTAAGATATTTCGGGGCAACTCTTCTTGAGAATTCTGTGATATGAAGTTTCATGTTTTCATTTTTAATAATTCTAGATATTGCTGTGTACGAGAACAGCGTCTACAACTCAAAGCTCTATGTTTACTTGCCATATATACATTTCAGTAACAACTTGAATCCGCTTCCGACTAGCTCTTGCACCACTCTTCCTCAGTTTCCGGGTCGCTCTGATACCTCAGTACCTCTTCATCCAAGTTACCAAAAATACAACACTCCTTTTGATTCCAAATTTATTTATTACGCCAAGGTTATATATAGCCTAACATCTTCAGTGCCAAAAATTACATTAATCATCTTATTTAATTTATTCAAATTTGTACGAAGCTCGGATTACTGTTTTTAGATTATTTTTACTCCGCAGCTTCTTTTACGAACCAAAAAAAAACAATTTTTCTTTTTTAAAAACTAAACATTCTTTCCTTTATCCCCCCAACAACCCAGAGATTGGCCAATCGAGCTCCAGGGTTCTTTTCATTCGTCCAACACCTACGTTGGGATAAATACCCTTACTTGGTATCCCTCGGCTCGCCAGCCACCTAACAGTATTCACTAAACTAACAATAATTAACGTACACAAAGGTTGTCTATACCGCTACCTTTGGTAACATAGCAATATGTTGAAGAAAACATTCACAAGAATGCTTCGTAATTTGTTGCATTACCTAGCAACACCTCACAACAAAATAATGAAAAACAAACAAATAAAAAATACAAATATGATCACTTGAGAAAATACTGAAAATGATCACTGTTTACTTCTTAGCAATAACCAAGTCTATGTACAAATCCGTCAGTTAAAAGACGCTCTGATGAAATTCTTCTAGTTTCACCAACAATTCCGAGTCTCATTCTTCCAAATTCATCGTTCGGTATAAAGTAAATATACTAAAATAAATCCGATAAATTCGAGGCCGGAGAACGAGCGGGCTATTCACCCCTATCCACCTATTTGGAAACATTTGGTTTAAAAAGTGCCGAACATTTAGGGGAACAATATGATTTTATAAAAATTCTAAATACTTTTGAACTATTAAGCAAACAATAATACAAGACAAACCTACGAAATTTGACAACTTTACAAAACTTTAAGCTTCTCACATTCTTTTGTTTTAGTGGGCAGCTTGATAACAATTAGGAAACATTATTGTTCAATGTATTTAGAATTATTAACAATAAATAAATAAAAAGGTATTAAACTTTGTATCACTGAGATCGCAAAAATAGTTCTAACGATATATCAAAAAAATAAATATGCCATTTAAAATAAAAAAGTTGATGTCATTTTCGGCCAAACCTGGAGTCCTTTTAAGCCGTCAGTACCTTAATTGAATCCGTTGTATATCGGAATTTTAATGTAGAAAATTTTGTCGAAATCGCGGTTACCCTATGCCGTATGTTTAATAAAATGAGCAAAACTGTTCGCCTAAAGCCATACCATGAAACATAATTACATGGTGTTAATATTACATCTTCTATGTCCATGTTACAAGTAGTCTCTATCTTCGGTTTGAATATGATAAGTAACTCGGCGACCACACATGAATATTTCCGCAGAAATCCCAATATTTTTCACAAATATAATACTTTCGTGTACTGTAAGTAAAAATAGTGAATTGCAGTTTTCACCAAAAAGTTATTGTTTAACTTTTTGCAATATCAGCTTACGCTAGTTACTATTAGCTGAACATAAACTGTAATCAATAAGTGCTCCTTTTCACATTTTCCTAAGTATTGCGGCGCAGTTCAATACACAAACAAAACAAGCGCTTATCGGATTAAGCATTGGTAGTTGACGATAGTGCATATACATATTCGGCTAATTTTGATACTGTAATAGGTGTTGCCTAAGTTTTACTAAATTTATTGACATTTTTATTGTAACTTTCAGTAGTAATAACCAAAATGCAAGAACACTAAACAAGTTGAAGATGTGATTAATCAAATTTTACTATCTGAATAAGTTAGTTGCTAAAGAGCCGTGTTTTAAAAACAAAATTATTTTGTCATTTATCGGCAGAAACGCCTATTATATAAAAGAACCTCACATATATTTATTATCAAACTTTTTGAAATTTATGAAGTGAGAATACTGGTTTCCACTACTTAGCAGAAAGTTTGATTTAAGAATGTCATTTTTCTTATCAAATATCTCTTGCTAAATAACAGGAAATTGACATACTAGAATAAGCCAAAGTTTTGCCGCTTAATAACCCATCTTCATTTCTTTTCTTTTTCTTTAATTCAACGCCATCCTTTCTTCAATCAATTTCTTCCTTGTAAACGACAACATATTACTACCATTTCTAAATCACTTTTTACTAATTCAATCCCCTTTACAGTTACAACCCCTTTACCATTCCTCATTTTATTAAGTCTTTATTTCGCATTTTCTATATTGCCGTCTTCCACACTTCAGTATATTTTATCCCTTTCTCCTTTCTGTGACTTTCTGATTCTGTTTCATGCCTTCCTGCCTCTCTCTTCTTATTTTTTATTATTATTATCATTAATCTTCTTTACCTTTCCTAGTTTCACCTTGCCTTATGAGTTACGTTCTTCCCACTCGTTTATTACATTCTTTTCATTATGTCCTCTATACCCTCTTATATTTACGCCTTTTTATCTCTTCCTAATTTATGAGAATTAGTTTTTCTGTTTTGTTTCTCTTTTGTGTATTCTCTGCGGTTCCTGTTCTTCTGTACTTTATCTCATCCACTTCCCCCATCTCATTAATTTTTCCTTCCACCCCAGGCATTCTTGATATATATTTGGTTAGTTGTCTCTTGTATGGTCATTTTTCATTTCATATGTTGTAAAACCTATTTTTCCCGCTATCTTTTGATTATTGTTCATATCGTCAACTTAACTTGCTTTAATTTTATTACCCACTGTTTTCCTGTATTTATATTGTACTCTTTGCAATTTCTGTTGTATTTAGTATCTCTTTCTTCCTACTCTTCTTCTATTACTTTTATACTTCTATTTTTTTCCTCCTTATTTTTATCTAATCCGTGTTTTTTTATTCTTGTATATTTAAGCAGGATCTACCAGTAGTTCATTGTTTTTGTTTTCTTGTGCCACATTTATGCTAGCTTTCCTCTTCGCTTACCTTGTGATCACTTTTCCTCTTTAGCGTTATGCAGTCTGTGTTCTTCCTTTCATATATTCATCCCTGATCTGCATGAGAATCATCGCCTCTTCTATTTGATTACTCATTGTTTGTGTATCATTCTGCTTCATTCTCTGTAGTTCTGTATAACAAATAGTTTTCTGTTATCTGTTATCCCCCTGCATATATAATTTCTCTTATCTTTCTGTAATATAAGTTACCCCTCTATTTTATTTCTTCCTTTCGTTGTTTAATCTTAAACCTTTGGTATCTTACAGATTCTTCGACCTGCCATTCTATCTGGCCCGTGCTTTTTTTTTCTTATATTTATTTTACCATCGCTATGGTCGATCTGGTCGTTTGTGCAACTTCTCATTCTCTGTCAGTTTTTATTCTTTCATTGGTCTACTTCTGTAAACGTGGCTATTTTCTACTCATTTGTTCTTCATTAGTTCCTTTTGTGCTTTTCTATCTCCCTTCCTGGTGCCAGTTTGTATTGTACTATAATTATCTCTGTTTCTCAAGCTTCCCTTTATTCAACTACGTCTTGTTCCTATATGCTGGAAAGTTTTCCTGCCTTTATTCAGTTTGTACTTTGCGTTTTGTTCACCTCTTCCTCTTTCTGTTTCTAGTTTCTAGTCTTACTTTATATATCTGAAATTCTCTTCTTCCAAATTTTTTAATTTTAGGTATGTTTAGCAAAGGACAAAATAGAGCAGTACTGGTATTGGTGGTTGAAATATAGAGGTAGTGGCAAAAGAGAAACTCATAGGCAGACCGAGAAGAATATTGCTTACACAACACTCGATGTCGATTTTTACTAACATTTTCGTAAAAACGTTCCTACTGTATCGATATTTAATTAGCAACTTTATTTCTTCTTCTATTATATGAGGGCAGCCGTTTAAGTTTTTACAAACGGCCCTAGATGGCGCTATTGAGATGTGTCATTACTATGTTCGTAAAATTTTACATTTGATCTTGTGAAACAGTGGCAGCTTAGAAAATGACAGAGTAGTTTGTTTACAGCGAGCTTCTAAAAACAGCAATTTTGTGAAAAAATGGAAATTTCACGTGAAGGTTTTCGTTGGATGATTTTTTACCTAACTCAACAATAATGTATAGAATCGCTTCGTTCAACTTTTGGTAATGTAGCACCGTCAGAAAAGAAAGCTTACCATTAGTTTACAGAATTCCGTCGTGGTCGTGCGTCCGTCAGTGATGAATTTCATGAAGGTCGATCAAAATCCGTTGTTATTCCAAAAAACATCGATGCTGTACACACATAATTGAAGAAGATCGGCCTGTGACTTACAGTAACATAGAGGTAACCTTAGGCATATCGAAGACTGCAGTACATTCGATTTTGCTTGAACATTTAGCTGTAAGTAAAAAGATCTGTTCATAATTTGACTTAAGCTCAAAAAAGGCTCGTGTTAATTGGTGTAAGGAAATACTCAAAAAATTCGACCGAGGCACTGAAAAATCCGTATACAACATGGTAACAGGTGACGAAACTTGGATATATTCGTATGAACCGGAAACTAAAAAACAATCCACTGTTTAGGTGTTCCAAGATGAACCGAATCCCACAAAAGTTGTTCGTTCACGAAGCACTTCCAAGAAAATGATCGCTTGTTTCTTCGGTTGTACTGGAATTGTCGCAACCATTCCTTTAGAGGTTCGAAAAACAGTTAACGCTGAATGATATACAACAATTTGTTTGTTAAAAGTCATCGACGAAATCAGGAAAAACAACCGAAAACGTCGCATCATTCTTCATCATGACAATGCCAGCTCTCACACAGCACGTCAAACAATTGGTTATTTGAAGGGGAAAAACACCGATTTAATGTCTCATTGTCCATATTTACCTGATTTAACACCCAACGACTTCTTTGTGTTCCCGAATGTGAAACAAAAAACGCGTAGACAGCGATTTTCATCACCTCAAGAAGCCGTTGAATCTTTCAAAAACCATGTTTTTGAGATACCAACTTTAGAGTGGAAAAAATGTTGGGAGAATTGGTTTGAACGCGTGCAAAAATGTATAAATCTTAACGGCGAATATTTTGAAAAGCAATAAAACAGTTTGTTCCACAATTTTTTTTTCTAGTTTTCATAAAAACTTAAAAAGGTGCCCTCGTATATTTACTGTATTTCCTCTCCTATCCGGGACTTCCTTTTTTGTGATAGTCAACTTGTTTCTCATCTTAAAATGTTTAGCATATGTTTTCTTTTATGTTTCCATCATTCCAATCTTCTTTCTTACCCATCTACTTTTCTGTCTTTCTGTTCTCCTATTAGCTCTTTAGCCTATGACGGATATTTGTGCAGAATTTCCAATTTCGTCTTATTCATGGATATGGTGTTGTCTGTTAGAATACCGTTGTACAATAAAATTATGTTTTAATTGCTACACCTATTTCTAGGGTCTATATTATTCTTAACTTTAAAATTAAATAATTAGTCAGTTATAGTAAATGTTTATCTAGGCAAAAGCAAATTTTGTAAGCCTTTGTGTCACCACCTCAAGAATAGCACAATAGCCAACGTTTATAAATTTAAGAAAGGTGTTTCGAACAACGCAAAACAGAAAAAATTGAATTTCTGTATAATACAATTTATGATTCCCTTTTCAAGCAATAAACTTAACTCGGGATCACGTCAAGGGCTTTGCAGTAAATCATATTTCTATTTTGCAAGGTTCGGTATATGACTCGTAAAATTTTACGCGATTCTCGTAATACATATGCAAAACAGAAAATAATAAGGCCTGACATTATATTGTTTGATTGTATTTTCGTTTTATATATGAAAAGTTTAGGATATAATATGACACGCAATGTAAGTAAATTACTTATAGGTACAAGGCAACTAAAACTTTTCTGCTTTTTTTTAAATGAACTTTTTCTGGTTGTCTACTATGGCATATTTATTTATGTACGTGGCGTGTTTTGAATAGTTTTGATACATTTATGGACCTCGACACACCTGCGGTGCTTGCAGAATTAAAAAACAATTAGTGTACATACATTTATGCTCATTATGTGATGGCCCAGATGTTCTGTTTTCACTTTAGCTTGAAATATTTAATACGGCTACAACAAACATAATGGTTTGGAAGGGCTTTTTCATCTGAATTCTGGGTGTTAAATTATAAATAATTAGTCCGTCCAACGTATCATTAATATCCCTCACAACTGGTTGTTGTAGAACATTTTACGTGTAGAAGCCAGAAATGCGAAATTGATCCTCTTAGAATATATTTTTTCGGTGTCTTTACATCCTAATATGTTTTCGGAATAAAAACTCTCGTTTATGTATGCCAGTTGAAAGGATAAATCTGTTCCTTTGTGTTGGGGCATCTGGAGCAAAAAGATGGGTATATCCTAGACGATCTGCTGGATTAAGCACTTAAGGGTCTGAAAACTCACTTGAAAACCCTCCTAGAACACTTTGTACTGTGCTGCAACGATAATGATCCTTGAAAACCCTGGTTTTTATTAAAAACGTCTAATGATGTGCGGACATAATCAGCAAGGGTTGTCTGGTATATACGTAAAGTTTTAAAATGGGTTATTTTGAAAGCAGTGGCTCATCATTATTTCAATTTATCTTTTAAAAATGTTCAGCATCTTCATATCAATAACATGGTGAATTTTGTCAGGCAAGTTGAAAAAAGGGTCAAGTGGTCTTGACTCAATTTCTTGTTATTTATCAGTTTAAAACAATTGTTTTACATTTTTATGTGATGAAGGGCCGAAAAAGGAAGTTTACTACGTTTTTCATTTTGAGAATACGCAATAAAAAATAATATCAAGCAACTGTTTACCTGTAGAAGGGTCCTTGAGGTCGGTGATGGCGTCCACCATGTCGAGGGCCATATCGCAGACCCTTTCGGCGTGGTTTCCAACCTTCTCAGGGGCTCCAGACACCACCATATATGCATCTCCAATCGTCTCCACCTGGCGCCGCAAAACAGAAAGATCCTGTTCGTAATCCTTACAGGGCATTGCGAAACCCTAACCACCAACACACACAAAAACAAACAAAAAGAACGAAACAGTAATTAAAAGTGCTCTAACGTGCACCAAATAAAACCAGCCATACATTAGTTAAAACAGTACCATTATTTACATCAAAAGGAACAAATATAGAGCACCCTTTCAGGAAATATAAAAAGTGTAATACATCGAGATAATGTATATCTTTGAATAAAGAGTTCACTGGCAGAGCTACTAGTCTTGGGGGCAGAGGCTAATGGGATTAATTATGAAACACGCAACTTCTGAATGTAGTCCCGTAAATCTGCAGGGATTATTTTTGAATATAAATGTAATGGAAGTATTTCACGTAGCTTCAGTTTTTAATTTTTATACGTTCTTTTCATTATATTTAACCAAGCAAACTGCGCGTGTTGAAAGTAAGAAATATACAAGCAACCCGAGAAAGGAGCACTAAATAAAACGGAGATGTATGAAAGATGTGAAATAAAAAAGTAAAAGGAAACAATAAATGTTAAGAAACGGACGGAAAATTAAAAATGAAGAGGAAAAAGGTAGAATGAAGATAGAGAACATAGAAGATAAAAAAACGGGAAACAGAAATATAGAGGTGTTAAAAGAAAAAAATACAAACAAGAGGGGAATTAAAATTAGAACGAAACTAGAAGATACTAGAAATAGTTGCAGGAAACCGGTTATATCTAATGGTAAGGGACAAAAGGCACGGAAAAGAACTGAATTTTAAAACATGGAAGGTATAAGGAAGCAAGGGAAAATTACACTTCAAAAAGGTGTTGTTATTCTAACGGAACCAAGAAAAAGGAAAACGTACCGAACTAATTGTAAATTTTATATATCTGTTTAGTGGAATTCTTAAATATAGAGTTTCAAAAAAACCTAGTATCTACACTAATCCATAAAAGAACATAAAAAAACTAATTGAGAAGGAGCACATGAAAATATTATCAAAGTAAACAAATCTTTTGCAGAAATAGTAGCAGCTATGGATGTATATACATTATTTCATAATGAACCTAATATGGTTAAGGACACATTCTTATACACAGTACATGAATTAGTATCGCACATGGGAAAAAGAAGAAAAAACATTGTGTTAGGCAATTTTAATAGTTAGATAGGAATCAAAAGAGAAAGTATGGTAGTAGAATTCAGTGAAAAAACCTTTAACGATAATAGCGAAAGACTTCTCTTATGTGCGCAATTCAATAAATTAAAAATAACTAATGATTTTTAAAACGCAAATATATGTGAACACAAAAGATGAGACAGCTGAGATCCTTACTCGCCTATGTAATCGTAAAAGAAACTACTAAATTACGATACGAAGACGTTAGAGTACGAGGAGATATTAATCAATAATTGGCTTCGAATATATCTAGCAGACAATAATTAATCGCGTTGCTATGGAAACAAGTATTAATTTTGACAAGTGTATGTGCTAAGTTTTAGCAGAAAATGTTATCATTTTGAAATTGCGATTAAGAAAAGTAAACCATGCCAGGAGAAGATTGGAACTTCAGCAAAATCGAATATCAATTAAATCGGCTTTGAAATTGTCGACCACCCGCCGTATTCCTCTGATTTACCACCATCTGGTTATGATCTCTTTCTCAAACTATAAAAATCAGTGGATTGGAAGGAGGAAAATGTACGTCAAAGCGAGATTATATTTTAATAATAATATTCCCAATTACACGAGGTTTTATTACATTTCGTGATTTGTAATTATGGAGCTTTCACAGGCCTCGTAGGCCCATTGCTGTATGTATACGTATTTCGAAATTTTACATGTTATTTTCAAAAGCAATTAATATTGTAAACGTTTGTAGTTACGGCAACAATACACTGGATCTTGATTGCGGACTTGGCGCTGATATTCTATTCCCAAACTTCCAATAGGGGGGAATTTATGAGCTCAATTTGCTCATTCATTAAAGGTGTACTTGTTAAAGTGCGTTTGTGAATTTGAAAAGCCTTAAGTATATCTAATTTACGTTTATCATCACAGAAGTGTAAAAATATTATTACATTATTTAATGTCAATGCATGTGTTGTGTTCTAATAAGTGTTTAGCGTAGTTAGATTTTTCTGGGTGGTTGTATTTGTATAAGCCTGTTGTATCAAAAGATCCAAAACAGCTGATCCTCAGCGGACTGTGGAATGAAAAGTCATGTCTTTTCTAGACTAAAGGAATGTTTATGATGTCAGATAAATTAGTTACCTTTTTTTTGGTACGAATCTGATAGATTGTTAAAATGATTATTAATACATTTCAAAGAGCATTCATTATTGAATCTTACTTTCGGAACGGCTTTCAAATTGACGGAGAATGGACCTATTCGATTCCTCCTTGTTCTGTGGAATTCCGAGAGAGGTATCCCAATGAAATTATTACATACCGAAAATTGTATGCTTTGGTTAAGAATTTAAGCAATTTTCCTACCTGCTTTAACTGAAACTGTAAGACAACGAATTCACGAGGCTCCAAAAACACCAGTTAGACATTTATGCCAGCAAGTTGATGATTTAAGTTATGGTACATTCCACAGAATATTGAGACAAGCTTTGCATCTGCATCCTTACCGATTTATTTTTGTACAGGAGCTTTTAGAACATGATTATCCAAAAGAAGTTCAGTTTTGTCGTTGGTTTTTGGATAATCTCAATGATGAGCAGATAAATTTAACATTTTTTACCGACGAAGCCTGATTGTACCGTAATGGGTATGTTAATTCACAGAATATGCGGATTTGGAGTAGGGAGAATCCACACGTTACAATTAAAGCGCCCTTCATCCACAGAAAATAGGAGTCTGGGTTGGAATGAGTCGTAGGTTAGTTGGGCCAATATTTTTCGAATGCACGCTAACTGCAGCAAGCTACAGGAACGAATTATTGCAACCTTTCTTAAATGAACTTCACGATGATGAGCTATGGGATGGTTTACTGCAACAGGGTGGCGCAACAGCACATGCAGCTGCAGATACAATTAATTTTTTACGCGAATATTTTGATGACCGACTCATTCGTAGGAATACTGCAACACCCTGGCCCCCTCGCTCTTGTGATATTACTGTTTTGGACTTTTTTCTATGACCCTATTTGAAAAACACCATTTTTAAAACTCCAGCTAATGATTTAAACGAACTGAAACTTCGAATTGAAGAAAACTGTCAAGAAATCAACAACTCACCTAAATTATTACAAAATGT